>JAMFNW010000120.1:0-42661 GCA_025768815.1 Aspergillus sp. PM3604 | reverse complement strand
TGGTAGTAGCACCGAGTAAAGTCTCTTATTAGTGTATTTATATTGGCAAGCAGGCATAATGTTGCGAACGGCGATGCATGCTGAAGACCCGCGGCGACAATCAGGAGTACTATCCAGAGCGCGGATAGCGCCATGAGGATGGGTGTCATCGCTGACGCCCGAGATACGTCCATATCCATAGGCCCGCTAGCGAGGTCTTCCAAGTCTAATCCCTGGCCTGTGCCAACGACAACTATAGCGTGTTGAGACCCGTTGCCACGAGTGAGAATGACGGACTTGCTGGAATTGCGCCGACAAGACCACTTCTCCTGTCCCCACTGAGGAAGACTAGCTGTTGTAATGATAGGATGATCCAGCGGTAGTGACAAGCAACACACCCCAATCACGCCATATTCCAAGCGGGATAGCAGCAATGCCTAGCTGAAGAACCGCCGTGCCAATCCCCATAGAGTAAATGCGCAGCGTCGAAAACCGAGACGCAAAGACCAGCCTTTGACGGGCGGGGAATACTTTCTGAAGCGCCTGGATGCTCTCGGTCGGTGTCATGACGAGCTTTTCCCCATCGCTGATCGAGCATGCTGTTCAGCTGGCGACGGATTGGGCCCTCTGGATGTCCATTATCCATCCAGACTTCAAAGTCGCGTAGAATCCTGCCCAGGATCCAACTGCAGTTCTCCCGAACATAGCCTAAGCGCGCATTGATGACCAAACACGGACTGTCTGGGGCAGGCATCAGTCTACGGTCCCCAATTGCGGACAGCAGGGCTGCTACAATGTAGGCGACCCATCCTGTGAGGTTTGGTAGTTAGACTCGGACAATGACGCAGCAGCGGGAGATCTTGAGATAGGATTACGAACCGAAAGAGAACGAAACGGGGTGATTCCGTCCCCAGTTAGCTGGGCAATGGCGCGACAGACAACATCTCCGCCGAGGATTAGGAGGACAGAGAAGATGTCGCCGGGGTTGCGTAGCTGGGCTGAGATCTCTGAAGATGTGAGGCCTGCGTCAAATGAGCGGCCCCAGAGAGACGGCCGGGGTGGCGGCATCGCGTGAATGATATCGGCCCGGACAGGTTGATTTCCAGACTCTCTGAGGCACAACTGTCGGAGTCTAAACGCCCGTGGTGGGAGCGACTAAGAATTTAGTCCAGTGCTGTGGCTGAGCTGCACCCCGTGTGGGGTGCAGTCGGTGTAAAATGTCGATAGAGTATAGCTTCCAACCATGTATAAGTCAGTATGACTGAATAAGATAGAAGAAATAGGACATAAATGCAGAAAGGCTACCAGCACTAGCATCCTCTATTCTGATTAGTCGTTGCCTGGTTAAACTTGGATTATTCGCTCAGGGCATATGTATTCTGATAACATTATCGCATCGTTATATCGAATCAGTCTAACGAGATATAAGAGCTCGACGTTGAAGTAGAGGCCATTAGCCAACTTTCAGGGAGAGCGGCTGGTTATATGGTGAGATATGTGGAGCAAATGCCTTCCCAAGCAGCCAATGTAGTTAAGCAGATATGCAAGGCTTTAATGCAGGGTCCATACTGTTAATCTCCAATTTGGGGATGGGCGAACGACTTCGATCCAGGCACAAGCACTTAGGCGTAATCTCTTTCGAGCAACTGATTGTAGCGAGGAATTGAACCTTAAGGTACCTAGGTAGCAGGCTGTTCTTTCGTATTCTATTTTAATTGCCATTGCGCCTTCCTGGAGTGCTAAGAGGCAGAGGCGAGGAAGGTGCGATGGACATGAGAGGCAATGGGTTGCGCCTTCCCTGTGGGAACATTCTTGTAGAGGAAGGCACGACTGCCGGCAAAATAGGCAGGAGCGACTGTCATCGAATGCCTAGGTTATTCTCAAGCGTGTCAGTTTCTTTTTCAACCGTACTTTTTATGGCCCCATTTATGCATGCAGATCTCAAATTGTGAATCTCGGGGCACCGGAGAAGCCACTAAAATGTCAGATATCTTGGCCAGGCACGGGGCCTGGAACACAAGATACACCACTCCACGAACCACAACCCAATTCCACAACCCTGATTCCGCTCATGATGAAACTGTGGGGATAGCTCGAGGCATGGAGCCTGGGACAGCAGGAGTGGAGGCCACTGAAGGGCGGATTTAGCGCGGATTAGCGGGCGCAGCTGTGCTCATCTCTACAACGTAGTTATCATTCTACCCCCGACTTTATAGTTCTTTGCTCCCAGCAGCAGCCATGTCCAATTCCACAAAGTCCACCGCAAACTGGTCAGGATGGCCACCGTCACTGTAACCAGAACAGTCCCCCCTTCTCCTTTTCTTGAGAACCTCGATCGGACCCGCTGGAGACTCAAGAACGAGAATGGTCGGCATACATGGCACTATCTCGAAGACGACGAGGCCGCTCGTCGCTGGCCGCAGACCCTGGCGGATAAGTACTACTTAGGGCTTCCTCTGGTATACATCCAACACAACAACGTCGTAGCATGGCACAACTGACCTCTGCAGAACCAACCCACCCTCCCAAAACCACAAACGCCGCTGGACGCCGTCAAAAATGGCTTTACCTTCTTCGAAAAACTCCAGCTCGCCCCCGGAAACTGGGGGTGCGAATACGGCGGACCCATGTTCCTACTCCCGGGGTTCGTCATCGCCTGGACCGTAACCAACACACCTATCCCACCCGCCTACCGCACCGAGATTCGTAATTACCTCTTCGCTCGCGCCCACCCCCAGGGCGGCTGGGGACTACACGTCGAGGGCGAGAGCACCGTCTTCGGCACAGCCCTCAACTACACAGCCCTGCGGTTAATCGGCGTAGACGCAGAACACCCCATCATGGTGAAAGCGCGCGGTGTGCTCCACAGGCTTGGCGGCGCCGTGAACGCACCTCACTGGGGGAAGTTCTGGCTTGCAATTCTCGGTGTTTGTCATTGGGATATTGTGAACCCTGTCCCACCGGAGACGTGGCTGCTGCCGGACTGGGTGCCCCTTGCGCCCTGGCGGTGGTGGGTGCATATGCGCCAGGTATTCCTGCCCATGTCCTGGATTTGGTCGAGGAAGTGGACGGCGCCCGAGACGGCCGTGGTGAGAGAGTTGAGGAAGGAGTTGTTTGTGCAGCCGTGGGAGAGTATTGACTGGGCGTCGTGCCGGAACGAGATTGCTGATGTTGATAACTATCATCCGAAGTCGTGGGTGCTGAATACTGTGAACTGGGTGCTGGCCGACGTCTGGTGTCCTTATCTGCGGCCGCGAGGGCTGGTAAAGAGGGCGGAGGACTGGGTGAGTAAACTTGTTGATATGGAGGATGCGAATTCGGACTACTCGGATCTGGCGTCTGTCAATGGGCCGATGAATCTGATTGTCTGCTATATTCGGGATGGGCCGGATGCGTACTCTGTTCGGCGGCACCGCGAGAGGCTGGGGGACTTCTTATGGGTGAATAGCGAGGGAATGCTGGCGAACGGAACAAACGGGGTGATGTGCTGGGATACAGCATTTGCTATCCAGGCGGCGCACGCAGCTGGTCTGGCTGAAGACCCGCGCTGGAAGCCCATGCTCACCCGGGCTCTGGAGTTCCTCGATGACCAGCAGATCCGTGAGAACTGCGAAGACGCTGGTGCCTGCTACAGATCACAACGGAAGGGAGGCTGGACGTTCAGTAACAAGGAGCAGGGATACCCCGTTAGTGACTGTATCTCGGAGGCACTGAAGTCGGTTATCCTTCTGCAAAAGACACCAGGATACCCCCAGCTATTAGACGACCAAAGAATCTTCGACGCCGTCGATACCCTTCTCACATACCAGAACGCATCTGGTGGCTGCTCATCATATGAGCCGACCAGGGGAAGCGAGCACCTGGAGATGTTCAACGCAGCTGAGGTATTCGGACGCATCATGATCGAGTACGACTATCCCGAGTGTACGACAGCAGTAGTGACTGCCATCTCTCTTTTCACCAGCCACTGGCCTGACTACCGACCGGCTGAGATTCAGTCGTTCGTCCAGGGCGCTTTGAAGTATATCAAGGCCGCTCAACGCCCAGACGGAAGTTGGTACGGCAGCTGGGGAGTCTGCTTCACATACGGCACAATGTTTGCACTCGAGAGTCTTGCATCAGTAGGAGAAACTTACCACAACAGCGCCGACGTCCGACGGGCATGCGAGTTCCTCATTTCTAAGCAGCATAGTGACGGCGGGTGGTCTGAAAGCTTCGAGGTAAGGCTAGGTCCGTTTCAAACGCAACAGAATCCCCTACTAACAACGCACAGAGCTGTGAAAAAGTACAGTACATCGAGCACCCCACCGGCTCGCAGATAGTCCAGACCTCCTTCGCGCTCATCGGGCTCATGAAGGCGGACTATCCGTTCGTGGACCCGATCAAGAAGGGCGTCCAGCTGATTATGGACCGCCAGCAGCCCAACGGCGAGTGGTTGCCTGAAGCGATTGAGGGCATCTTCAACAAGAGCTGCGCAATTACGTATCCGAACTACAAGTTTATATTTACGACGCTGGCGATGGGCATGTTTTCGAGGAAGTATTCTAAAGAGCTGCAGTAGGATCATGTATAGTACAGAGTATCCTCAGGACCACGGATCAAACCACTCAGATTACCCAGACTCAGCTACACTTGATGGAATATCGAACAGACCCAATAATGCTCGCACTCCATAATGACTCAGTTGAAATGACACCCGATGTTCACATTCGGACCGAGGCCCTTATTGCTCGCACGCTAAATCCACTAGCGCCCCAGCTGTCTTCACCACTGAGTCGCCGCCGCTGACACCGTTCTCCATCCCAGAATGACGCAGCCTGCGCCCTCGTTCGGGGCAGATCGACCGGTACGGGCTCAATACGCCTGATCCACAGCCTGGGCGGAGTGTCAGCGACGCGGAGATGGAGGAGAAAGGAAGACGACGTTCCGATCTCACACCACCTCAGTCGAATAAATCAACGGATCCTGATTGGCCAGCAGGCCTGACTCGGGGTATAGACTCAACATCCGTGACGGTCCTTCGTGGTTACTGTTGTACCTGGGCTATATAACGCTTGCCACTTATGTTTTGAGCTGTATCATGGGACTAAACTATTGAGGGATCTCCGATGCGCATGCCCTATTCTTGTTCTCGCCGAGGGGTGCCTTGGAGATCGGACTTGGATATATATGGCTGTGCCCGCATTTACTTTACCACCACTTCAGAATGCCTATATCTATGAATGCCATGGTCTGGACAAATTCGCCTTTCATCAAGCTAGCTCCTCCATAATCTAAAGAAAAGTCCGAAATCATCGGCATCCAGAACGATCTACCTCTGCACCCCGGAATATCACCCGGACATGGGCATGGACACCCCCGATGACTATCACAACAGACCTTCTATCGTGGCTCCAACATGACAAGGACACCTCCGACCCGCGAGTCTCTCTCGCCCTTCTCGCGGCCGCCTTTTTCGTCCTCAACTTCCTCTTCTTACTCACATACCTAACCATAATATACCCCTATTTCTACAGCCCATTCCGCCACCTCCCCAGACCAAAGGTACCTACTACCTCCCTACCCCACGAAGTCCGAAAGAAGTCAATAATAACAAAAGCTGTAGGGCGAAATCCCTCTCCTGGGCCAACACACAACCCCGTACACGAAACCCCTCGGCTCAACATACCTGCAATGGATGCTCTCAACGCCCAACCAGGGCCTAATAACCTACCGCAGTATCCTAAACCAAGACCGACTGCTGATTACATCGCCCAAAGCAATCGCCGAGGTCCTAGTGCACAATACGTATGCCTACACGAAACACCCTAACGAACGCTCCGTCATCCAGCGGTTTTTGGGAAATGGGCTTACGATCTCAGAGGGCGAGGAGCATAGATTCCAGCGCAAGGCTATGACGCCTATTTATGCATTGCGGAATATCAGGTCTTTTTATGGGTTGTTTTGGGCGAAGGGGGTTGAGCTGGTTAAATGTCTTGAGGGGAGGGTTTCCTCCTCTGATTTACATGTACATGGTGGGACTTATGGCGTTGAGGAACTGAACCAGTGGGCGAATCGGACGACGATGGATATCATTGGTCTTGCGGCGCTGGGACGAGACTTTGGATGTCTTAGCGGCGACGGGGTGGAGAGTGACCTGTTCCAGACGTATCAGGAGATCTTCACCTGGGCGCCTGAGAAGGATGTCTTTATGGCGCTGAACCGGGTCCTGCCGAGGACGCTTGTGCAGTGGTTGCCGTGGAGGGTGAATGAGCGGATCTATGTTACCAGTGCGACGCTGAGGGACGCTTGCCGGGGGCTGGTGACGGGCAAGATGGATGAGTTTAGGCGACTTGGTGGACAAGGCGAGGATTTGATATCTAGGATGATGAGGTTAGGTGGATGGGAGGCAGAGGGGCTGGTTGAGCAGCTGCTTACAATAATTGCTGCAGGGTACGTCCAAGTACTTCCATATATTTGTGGTTTGGATTACTGACAGACGGTGCAGGCATGAAACGTCGGCATCGGCATTTACCTGGGCATGCCATCTCCTAGCCCAGAACCAGGACGCGCAAGAACGACTACGAGCTGAACTGCGAGAGGTTATACCATCACTACTCAACCAAGATCCAGCATCCGATACCCTCGCAAACATACTCGAGAACCTCCCCTACCTCAACGCAGTCTGCAACGAAGTCCTCCGCTTCAACCCCCCAGTCCCCCTCATCCGACGAGTCTGCACCACCCCAACAACAATCCTAAACCACCCAATACCACAAGGAACACAAGTCCTGCTCTGCCCCTACGCTCTAAACCGCAGTCCCGAGCTCTGGGGCCCCGACGCCGGCCAATTCAAGCCAGAGCGCTGGATCAACCCTGAAACAGGCAAAGCAAGCAACGACGGTGGAATGGTTAGCAACTACGCTAACCTGACATTCTCGCACGGACCCAGGAGCTGCATCGGACAGAACTTTGCAAAAGCAGAGATGAGAGCGCTAGTTGCGGTTTTTGTATCTAAGTTCAGGTTTCAACTGGCGAGGCCGCTTGAGAAGATTGTTCCTGTTGGTATTGTCTCTGTGAGGCCGAAGGATGGGTTATATTTGAAGATTGAAAGGGTGGAAGACAATTGAATTTTTATTCTTGGGCCATTAGCTATTACTTCTACGGAGAAACTGAGAGCAGATGCGTCCGTATTCAGGTTGCTTGCAGAACAATATCATGATACCCGAACATCTTAATTTGGCGAAGACCATCGCTCCTTCCGTGACGGAAATAAGAAGAGTACTTTCTAGGAAGGAACAACAGACTGCATTGTAGTTTCCTTGCTAGGGAAGTTTCTAGTTCATCTATGAGGAAGGCACAATCGTAGAAACAAGTAAAATGGAAGGGGCGACTGGCCTTGTTGGTTGCTCTTTCCCTTAATTAACCTTATACTGGCGGATATGAAAAGGAAGGCGCGGCCGAGAGCATCCCTGGCCGGTGTCCACCGAAGGAAGGGGCCTTGATTAGGGTAGCCTGTATTGATGTTCCTAAAAACAATGGGGAGTAAGAGATCCCTGATTCGCTGAGCTTATTGCTCTGTATATTGAAGTTCTGACTCGAAGTAAACAGATAAAATAATTTAAACTCCGAACCGGCGGATCAGATAAGATGCTCACAATAGCTTTATCTGCATATGGGCTGGACCGGCCTAGGCCTTAAGCAGTATCTCATCCTGGCGTCATCGTGGCGAGACCACCAAAACAAGACATATATGACAGCTAAAGAAACGAGTCACTTCGATCAAGTTTCACTCAGGAATATCAGAAAAAATGCCGCCCGGTAGTTTAAACCTCGGAACACGCTCGAACCCAGCGCGGTGAGAACAATCCATAGAATCGTTATATCTTCCCAACTAACATCGATGCCAAACAGATCTACCCGAAATACAGCCTTCCTAAGCATCTTCGGCGTTATTGCGACCGGGTATGCACTGCTGCGATATCAGTCTCTACGGAACGGACTTGTAGAAGAGGAGGACGTTGCCCATTCCACGGGGGAGGCAAAGATTGGACGGTCGAAGTTTGTTTCGCAGAAAGATGTAAACGCTACGATGGGAGATCCACCAACTGGGCAGGGCCATGTTGGACGGTCGCCGAGGAAGGCGTCAAACCGTGAGGACTTTTGACATTGTTATAACATGATGGGATGAGAAAGTACGGATACGAATCATTAAGCAAACATGAATCATAGTACCAGAAGCTAAGGGAACAATATATCCACAAGGGATATAAAACAGTACAATGATAGTTCCAACGGCATCATCGTTAGATATTCAGCCTTCTAATTTCAGATTGGCAAATAAGCCCCGCAAATGATTGCCTTGTGCTCTTTGATGTATTTTCTTTGCAGACCAAGCTCGCTTGTGGGAGGCCCAGTCAATTATCGTGAACAGCCAAGAGCAGATGATAATCGGGCTGGCAAACCCCAGATTACAAACAATGTCGTGCTGTAAAAGCTTAGCAGGCTTGGATTACGGATAGTCGTCTTGGCTTAGATCTGATGATGCTGCGTCATGTTTGTGCCTGAATATCCGTCACGACTATTCTTTACCAAGAGGAGTATAGCATGTCGTCGATCACTGCTGTCACATCGGAATATCCATATCGATGTGCCAGAAAACTTCTTTTAAGCGAGTGATTCGGTGATAACTGAACAGATATTAAATAGAATTAAAGAAGTAGATACAATGTTACTCGGTAGTCAATGGCCGTCCAAGATCTTCACTCCAAATATCTTCGTGCTGATCTGTCCACCCAGGTCCAACAAAAGCCCAGTGATTAATCCATAATATATACAACACAGATGCCCAACCTCAGAAGGGTGAATCAGCTTATAGAACGGAAGCGGCGAGGAGGACAATGCCAGAGGCGAGCATAGTATAGCTGGGGATGAGGGAGTTGGCCGCGCCGGTGTCATCTACACAGTTGAAGGGTCAATTAGCCTGCAATTCTCTAGATGAGATCCAGGGAGAGGATAGAAACTTACCGCCACTGCTGCTGTCGCTGGACTTGCACTGGCTCTGCAGGTCACGGAATCGCTCGTTGTACTCAGTGAGCTTGCTGGCCGCGGTGGTCAGGTCCTTGGTGTCGCAGCCGTCGCTGAAGCAAGACTGCAGCTTGCTGGACTCAGACTGGGCCTTGGAGAAGGTGTCCTTGACACCGCAGAGGCAGTCCACGGTGGCCTCGTCGGGGCTGCCGCACTCGTCCTCGAAACCGATGTTCGTATAGAAGTCATCGAGACACGTCTTCACGCACTGGGGCACGTCGCCCAGAACATCCTGCCAGGTGCTAACTTCAGCAACGGCGGCGGAGGCAAGGCCGAGGAGGGCAACAGCGGAGAAACGCATGATGAGGGATAGTGAGGTATCGGAAAGGACAGTTAGGAGCACTAGCGGCTGGGATGTGGGTATAAAGAGCGAGAGAATGCAGATAGAACTGGGTAAAGAACTTGATGGAGTTGCGGCTCGCAGACAGTTTATATAGGGCTGTTTTCACTTTCCACTTTGCACCCGTGTTTCTATTTTCCCACTTCCTTCGCTTAAAGACTTCACGAGCCCCCGCTGTTCGATTTCCTCGCACCTTGTATCTACATAAGGGAATGCCAAGGGCGATGGTCTGTTGTTGGAGATTGTGATCCAGTCAAACACGAGGTGGGTCAGGGTCTGCTGGGGCTGAGACCAATCTGACGGCCTTCACCGGCGAATGATTCTCGTTTGCTAAAAAAGGTTGAGACCCTTGATGTGCCTGGTGCCTGAGAGCTGGATTGCAAGGGACGCCATTCGCGGTGTTCTCGTATTTTCTTGTCGATGGCAATCTCACAACCCCCAACTCTTCTCAGCTTCTTTCCTCCAGCGCACATGGGCTGGCCGAGGATGGTCCTTCATTTCAGCAGGGAAACGGGAATGTTTTCCGCTGGGTAGCTACTCGAGAGTACCAACATTCCGTTATGGGTCGTCCCAGAAGACAACGCGGGAGTATGGTCAGGGTATTCGGGTCCATATCGAGAGATAATTTGTGCAACAGGCAGCGCTGTGTTTGCCTGGCGTCAGCCCCGTCTGGTGGAGTTCCCTTTTAGAGCCGATATGAAGGCATCACCGTGACCACTTGTCAGAGCTTTCCGCTTCCCAAAGAACCAAGAGATTCAGCCGTCTTCATTCACGGACCTCCAGGCTTCATCTTGGCGGCCAGCCTACCCTGGAGAAGATGCGCACCGCTCCGTCTTCGAATTTCCGTCCCTTGACAAGTGGTAGTGGAACATGAACCCTTAAGTTACGGCTCCGTCGCCCCTAATGGAGATGCAGTTGAAAAATGTTGAGTTTGGATATCCCCCTCGGAAACCTAATTCCGGACCCTGAACTAGTTGTGGTGCCGACTCAGATACCGTATATCCTGTCAGCAGTAGCTGTTGCAGATGCGCATTAAACCGGGTATGTTAGGATAATAGATGGGTTGCAAAAATATGGCCACACAGGGTTCGATACAGATTGATGCCCGTATTAACCGTGTTAGAATTTAAGGCGCAAATATATTCACGCGGCTGGGCTACCTGTTACTGAGAATAAGTGTCTGGCTGATCCTCACCTACAACCAACATGAACCACCATCAATTACCCGCTATCATATCCGTAACGCATATATACAAGGGCCCGTCACACTGCCAAACCACCTTCTACCTCCGAACCTTGTATAAGGCCGTCTCCCCCAAAAGCTTCGTATACTGCTGATGCAACCAAACAATATGCGGGGGCATGGGCTCTCCCTCGGCCTTGCCCAATCCCTGGTAGAAGCAGCTCTTGAGACCGAACTCCGCGACTCCCTCCTCGGGCTTAACAACGGCGGAGATCTCAAACAGGCCGTCCGAGCCGCGCACGTCCTGGCGACGGGGCGAGTCGCCGCAGCGAACGACAATGCGGTCGGATGTCTTCTCGACGACTTCGAAATGGTCGGTGATTAAGGTCCCAACATCATAAGTGGAGTTTGAGAGTTGCTCGTTGGACCATAGGTGCGATGCGGTATCGGCGGCTTCGTACTTGCGGGAGAGATAGGATCGTTGGAATGCGTATCCTGTTTGAGTGATTGTTAGCATCTTCAATTCAATTCGCGATGTAGTGATCTCCAGAAAGAGCTCAATGACGTACCCCAGCCGCTCCAAACACCGGCGCAAAACGCCTCGACGAGCTTGCCCTTCTTCTCCAGCAGCGATGGGTTGATTTCGGACAGCGGCACGCGGCGGACGCAGTGATCGTGCGTGGTTGGGTTCTTAGACGGGTTGAATTTGAGGTAGAAGGGGTGGTTGAAGATAGAGTCGGTTGTGGTCATGGGCTCGAAGCGGTCGTTGCGCGTGTAGGCGAAGAAAGCGCCGACCGAGGCCAGGCCCGTGTAGGTGGAGAGCTTGAGGGTGCGACCGATAAGCCCCATTTTGGCGATGTTGCTTATTGCGTAGGGCGGGGAGTTGAGGTAAGGGGTATAATGGGAATGGAGATGGAGATGGAGAGAGGAAAGGAGTGAGAGAAGAGGAAGAGGAGGAGGTTGGGGGCTGCAGTGATGCCGTCACCGGACAAACTCCGACGGTTAATCTGCATCAATTATGCTCTATCAAGCTCCAGTATCAATATTATTGTCAATTAAACGATAATCACTGCCATGAATTAAAACACCCCCGGGATGACCCTCGCCGTCTTCGCATGCCACTCCTCCCACTCTGTGCCAAACTTCTCCCTCAACATCCGCTCCTCATCGCGAACCCGCACCGTTAGAGTGAGGACTAGCATCACGCCTGCTATCGCCACCAACACAATCTCCCAGTCCCTCAATAGCGTCAACAATGGCTCCGGGATGAGGCACGCGATTGGCGTATCCAGCCGGTTCACAACCAGCCCCGCAAAACTCGGCAGCACCAGCACAATCCCCGTGTAGCTCGGGTGCTGCAGATACTTGTATACCCCCGACGTGATCAGCCTGTCGGGTTTCGCGAGCTGGAACGTGAAGTTGCGCCCGAGTCCGCCGTATGCGCTGAGTCGGATCAATGCGCCGACTGCAAGGACCGAGAGATATCCGACCGTGCGAGGGTTCCAGGTGACGCGCTGGGCGTTGAGGTGGTCTGGGTAGGGACAAAGTCGGTCGATGATCTCGTGGTCGGAAGGGGAGGAGGCCCAGAAGAGCGTTACGAGGGCATGGTATAGAACGACCAGGTTGGATATGTGCGTGGAGAGTATCGATGGGATTGTTGTCAAGAAGCGGACGCGGTCGGTGCCGTGGGGGACGCTGGTTTGGTTCGGGGCTGTCGTACAGCGGGCGTTCAGATAGCCGGCCACCAGGAAGGCGAGCGACAGGGTTGACGAGCTCGCAGACGGCATCGCGAGTAGGTCTGCGTCTGCGTGCAAAATCCGGGGAGGAGATGGAGCTGTCGTGATGGAGGTCCGGCTGTTCTCCGGCTTCACTTTATAACCCCGCTCGCTCGCCACGATGACAAGTTCCCGACTACCGAACGGATCAACAGACGTCCAATTCTTGATCCAATTCTTGCACTACTCCTACGCATTGATACGGTGATACGGCGCGACGATCAGTGATTGACAATGGCATCCGCTGGAAACCAACGCTTCAACGATGAAGCGGCCAACTGGGATAAGAATCCATCGGTCCAGAAGGCGACCCGCCTCGCATTCGACAGCATCCAACCCATCATCCAGACTCTTGCCGAGCGCAAACAATCTACCTCAGGAGCCGGTCTCGATGTTCTTGAAGTAGGCTGCGGCACAGGCCTCCTCACTCTCCGCGTCGCACCGCTAGTCCGTGAAATCGTAGCCATCGATCCAGCACAAGGGATGATCGAGACCTTAGAGGCCAAGATAAACACTTCCACATGCCAGGAGACTACCGCAGGGCCGCGGAACGGTTCGCACAACGTCGTCCCCATTTGTCGTCTCCTCGACAACCCTGAGGATCCCGTCCTTCCTGCTCTCGATGGTAACTACCCAACGGGCCGACGGCGCAAGTTCGATCTCATCCTCTCGCACCTTGTCATGCACCATGTTCCCGATCTCCGGGCATTCCTAGGAACATTGCTCGGGTGCCTAGCCCCCGGGGGTCGGGTTGCATTGACAGACTTTGAAGACTTTGGGTCGGAGGCAATCAAGTTTCATCCGCCGAACAAGTTGGACGGTGTTGAAAGGCACGGGATTCCAGCACGGTGGATGGAGGACCTCATGAAAGAAGTTGGGTTTCAGGATGTCCAAGTGTCGGTGGGATGGACATTGGCAAAGTCAGTAGAGCTCTGGGAAGGGCAGAAACCTGGCGATACCCTGGATTTCCCGTTCTTGGTGTGCGAGGGTGCCAGGCCAGTCTGACTGTCTTCACGACGATCCGCCTGCACAACTATAGAGTCAGAGAATCTCCAAGCAATGATAATCAAAAGTAACGCCTAAATTTGCGGTGAATGACCCAACCAGATATGGAACCAACAATCTGACAGTCCATTTCCACGCGGAAATAGAGTTCATGCTCGTCGAAACGGCCGCAGATCCGTGCATTTGACATATCGTAAATCGGACTTGCAGCAGTTTGCAGCGACGCTACCCAGTGCAGTGTCAACAAGACTGAATAATATTTATACCATGTCATATTCTTATTTCAAGCCATCGGCCATATCAACTCCCCAACCGTTATCGCCAAAGCAAGGAGTACCTCATTCTCAACACTCAAATCTCAAAAATGACATATCAGCCGCCACAAATCAACCACCGAACCCTTCTCCAAACCAAGGATCAGAAAGTCACATCTGATCTGACTTTCCCAGGCCAGCCTCAATGACGGACTCCATCCCAGGGCCTGCGCTCCAGATCCCCCAAATTCCAAGCCCAGCGGCTCGCAGCAGCTCTGCCCACTGCCGCTTAGACCGCTCAACACCAGCCCCGATACTCATCATCTGGATATCAAGCGAGGCTTGCAGTAGCGGCGTCTCCGTATCAGGAAGGACAAAGTCTACAATCAGAATCCGGGATTTGGCCGGGTCCATGGCAGAGATCGTGTTGCGGAGGATCTTGAGACACACCTCGTCCGGCCAGTCGTGGAAGATGGCCCGGAAGTAGTATGTTCGGGCTCCTGCTTGAATTAGTATATGCAAGCGATCTCTCAACTGTTATTGGGCTTGATAACAATAGGGTATAGATAGAGGTCTATCAGACGTACCCTTTACCGGCTGCGGATCCAAAAAGCTATACCCCATCGCCTCGACCCCCTCGCATTCAAGACCCGCCACAACAGCAGGTAAATCCTGCAAAACAAGCCTGCCTGGAATATCCGGGTGCTTCTCGCGGAATCGCACCAGGTCATGGCCCTGGTTGCCTCCGACATCAACCACCAAGACATCTTCCTTGTCCAAAGATGCAGCAGTAAGCCGCTCAACAGGGTACACATCAAACCAGCTCGGCCTGCCCTGCCGCCGACTACTCATGTACGAGTTGAAGAGGACCTGCTGGTGGCGACGCTGCGCAAGCCACTCGAACTGGCTCTGCCCCGTGGCCCAGCGCATCGGAGAGCCGGCGTATTCTTTCGGAATGGCATAGTTGTGTGCGCGGAAATACTCCGGTAATCGCGCGAGCGTGGGCATCGTCAGATCGTATCTATGTCGTATGTCAGCTTACAGGTTAAAGTATAAAGTATCCGGCGGTGAAACCTGATCTGGGTGGTGGCGAAATGTGTAACTGGACTGGACGTACATGCATCGTATCCCGTCTCTGCCAATTGGCAGCGTTAGGGTCGCTGTCCGGTGGTTTGGGCAGTAGATCTCGGGTTCTTGGCTCTCGCATAGTCCGAGGGCTGTGACGACGCGCATGAGGCGGGCTGAAGGATGAAGTCATGGATTAGGTTCTGAGTCTGCGTGGTGGGTAGCACAGTGATGCCATGGGATGCCTACTAATCAGATCTCGCTCGGCGCCTGTATACACGGATAACTCCGATGCTGAGAGCCCGCGCGGACCGTGGCTCACCAGGAGATCAAAGACTCCGAGGTCGATTAATGTGCGTAGGGCGGCATTCTGGGGTGGCTATGAGATGGTTAGATTTGGATATAAATCCGGACTTCAAGGGTAAGGCGAACCTGGTAGATCAAGCGGAGGACGGTGTCTGTCGGTGTCTCGACAGCAAGCCTCAATTGGTCGATGAGGCGCAGAAGATGGAAATGCGACTGTGACGATCGACTGCTACTGCTGTCCTTTACTGCTGCCTGGCGAATATCTTCTACCAGGGAGAGTAGGTTGAGTTGTTCATGAAGCGGCATTGGATCTGCAAGCAGCAGCGCAGGATGTTCCAGAAACTGTAGAAAAGAAAGCTGCAAGGGTGGTACAGATGCAATGCAGCCAAAGCCTTCTACTTATAACGAATGCTGCAAGACGGCGTGTCCGATCGAGGCCGGTGCAAAGTTCACTGATTCGTTCAGGCCATGAAAAGGGGCGTCGCGCATTCCAGCTCATGTCAGTGCAGACGCCACAATCATCGCCTGGGTGGGTTCGACTTACTCAAGATTTTGTCACAGGATCGAAATAGACTGCAAGCCACACCTGGGTCTAGGGTAGAATTGGCGGTTGGCATGTAGCTTCATGATCCACAGGATGATCAAATATAGACTATCAACTTCATTGTTAAGGGACTCATCAGGCTTAGGTCCTCTTCCCCTGAATAGAAGTGCTGTCTAGTGTATATTGTAGCTTCTAAATCTTGGCTGCAGAGCTCAGATTCCGGCTTTACTGCATATTAAAAATGGATACTGAATTTCTTTTGCCGTGGTGCCGTCTGCTTTTAGTGGCAATTCTTTGCAGTACAAAAGTAGAAGTAAATAAGTACGACACGAATAACTTCGTATAGCATCATGGCCCCGTATTATCAAATTAAAGTATGATAACCTCCATTTTGTTTACTCTGCAAACTCCAACTCAGCAGTTACAGTGCAGGAATTGACTTCTTAATTCTATGGCTTCCCGTCTATGGAGAAGTGTAACAATCGTTTCAGCCATCATTGATCCCCAAACGAACATTTTGGGTGTTCAGTCACGGAGGACTGGCTCCATTTGCTTTGTGATCTATTACTGTAAACTGAAACTTATTTCCTTTCTCTGTTCCTTTGTCTTTGTCTCTTTGTTCGTTGGAAATTCGTAGAAGAATGCGCTTAAAGAGCCCTCAGAGGTTATCTGGACGCGGTTATATAGCAAGTACATTCTTCTTAGCAACTCTCGATCTGGAATATACCTATTTCATCTTCAATTACTAGCGAGACCTACTGCAAAATGTCAGCTAACATCTCGTGCGAGTATGACCAGTATTTCCGCCCGGCGGTTTTTAGGGTTACCCGCAAATTCCAGGACATGCAGAACCTTATCCACCCCGCCAGGAGAGTTACGATAGACATTTTAGTCGAGTATCAAAGGTTCTTCGAAGCTTGGGCATCAAATGCTCGCCTTCTATACGGCAACACTAACAGGTTCTATGAGGTCCAGAGGAAACTGGAGGGGCTTGAGGCGACTCTATCAAATGGTAAGTCTGATATTGTTTACACTGCCAGTCAATACACCACTAACTGGCGACAGAAATCACTAGATTAACCCACAGGAATCCTGGAGCTGCGAATCAGTATGAGACAGTTCTCAGCGAAGCGATGGATCATATTAAAGCAAGTATGGACTCACTGGGCAACCCCAGGCCCTTTCGGGCTGTGGAGGTTGAATCTTCTCGTACCAGAAGGCGCCAGCGAACTCGCCTCCGACAAATATATTAGTTGCGTAGATACTCATCTCGAGGCTAACTAGACATATCGGTGATAGCTGCGACAGTTACTCTAGCTGTGGTTGGTATGCCTTTTCCTGGCCATGAGCGTTTATGCGCTTAAATATAGCTATCGTTATTCATTTAGTATATGTTACGCAATTTACAGTTGACTCTAGTCGTATATCCAGATATCAAATGCGCTTCCTGTTAGATACATTCGCTATTAAGTTAAATATGCCACCTCATTTTATCAGCCAATTGCCCAAGACTATCCTCTCAGTCATTGCATGTCACTTCAACTCTATGCTCGTCATAGTAACCTGGAGATAAGTTTGCATTGCCCTCGGCATGGGTTGCATCGTTGCTGCTTTACTCACAGCAGAATTGATCTGAAAGAAAGCATTTCCTCTTGCTGTTCCACCTTCAAGGTTGAAACGACACAATGCGGCCATTCAGAATATTTCCTGCTTTGAATGCTAGGTGATCCCTTTACTCCTGACTGATTATGTATATATCAGGTTGGTAATATACTTCTTTTACTGTTATATTATAATGTGTAGTAAGGGACAATATTTGACATTGATTTATTGTTGTTATTCGTTGTATAATCTCTTTCTTTGCTTTACACTTTATTTCTCCTTTATTCCTTTCTTCTCCTTTTTAAGAGCCCATGTAGACTCCACCGTTGAGCAGCTATATTAACCACATGAATCATCGACATCTTGACCCTAGCAGCAGCAGCAACCTGTTAACCTTTTCTTGATATCCAGAGACACTTTATTATACAAACTGCAAATATGCCGAGCAAAACTTCACCCCCGTACCCAATTTTCATTCAGTTGGGTAACCAAATAAGAGACAAATGGCGCCGCATCGACGAGAAAACCCAACAAGGAGCCGCAGCTGCAATGCGACCAAAGATTATGCAGAGCCGAGACAAATTCGAAGCTTGCGTCAAAGACATCGATATTTACCATGTCGATAAGGAAGGGCAACCTAAGCGTAACCGTCTGCACGAAGCGGACTCTGGCACGCGCAACGACATCCGCGGCATACTGGACGGTCTCGACGGGGTACTAGCAAGTGGTAAGGAGCCCATCCCCATTCCCATCTCTCTGGAGTAGCCAAAGCTAATTGGTGGTCGATAACAGGTGTTTATATTTTCGGGAATCTGGACAGTATAGAAGCGACAGCCAGAACAGGCGCCTACTCACTCCCATTTTCATCCGTCGCTGAGACTATCATGGACCGGATTGAGAGTGCGGTAGATTGCCTGTGCGAATACGCGGCGGGTTTCCAAAAGAATGAGTCTACGGGGTTTGTACTCGAAGAACGTCTCGAGTCTACGGGGTCTGCACTCGAAGAACGCCTCGAGCCTACCCGTAGCAGCAGGTCGTTGCGAGAGTGGCTCCGGGATATCAGACACCGGCTGCCCAGCTAGGAGACTCAGCAGGGTATGGCTTTGATGGCAAGTTTGGGAAGTAGGGCTGACAGTTCTCTAATTGTTTGTTCTTGTTTATTTGTATACAGGAGAAAAATATCAAGTGTGTTGCACAGAATCGCCTTAGAACAGAGCCCAATTCATTAAAAGGGGTGGAAAGGCAGTAAACAACCTATATTGTATAGAAAAACCGACGTATTTCACCCAACCAAGGCCCGTATCCTTACCAGCAAACCCATATACCTATCCTACGTGCTATCTCGTAATGTTAAGAGTATTACTGACATAAGGAACCTGCTTAACATGTAATATTGGTATTACGGGCTTATTATACTCAGATACTAGCTCATTTAAATGGCCCTGATTAAGTATACCAGTAAATTAATACTTTTCCAGACAATCCCTCAGCCGTACTTGAGTAACATATTCTGAATTACTGCATTATCTTACTTAACATATTTATTATGCAGGGAAATGGCGAGCACAGGGCTGGATAGCCGGCTGCCGAAGCCCAGATCGTCACCACATCCCCAGGGCAGAGTTGTTTATTTATGATCTGTACTCACAAAACAAACCAAGCCATGACCTGGGTCAGTGGAAATTCAAAAATTATTTCAAGGCATGAATGAATCATGGGATGGAGAGGCGCTGCCCAAATCAGACATGTCAGTTCTCAGGCCCCGAACCACGCGTCGAAATGTGAGCCACGCCCAAACACGTTCTGACTTTGGAGACATCTCGAGACACGGACTCTGACGAAATCACCAGTCCAGCGCCTTTTACGACTTGGACTGTGGTGGTGAAAACAGCCGACGAACAGGAGTTGAATCCAGCACTTTCGGCCTTTCGGCACGTCATGAAATGCATTCGCCACAGCCCAAATGCTGAACCAACTAGATAAGGCAGGGAGTCTCATCGGTGATGATAGAGAGTTTCCTGGGCAGGGATATCCTGCAACCCGGCGTCACCGTCTCGCTGGGAGAGCTTCTTGTGATCGGACACGAATCACAGCGTAGGTGAGTATTTCCCAGGGAACAAATCAAATTGACAGTAGTTCGCAGCTGGAATCAAACTCTATCTTGCGCAGACTTACTGGGTAGACATGCATTGGTCCCGCCACTGCTCCACCCTGCCTGCTGTCAGCGCCTAGAGACGACACCGCAAGGGTGAGGCGTCGCTGGATTGCCCCTGCAAGGCCAGCCTAGTTTGAATCAAGATCGAGTCATGGGGGTCAGCTGGACTGAATCGCAATCGGCCCAGCCTGATTTAAATGGCCGCTGCCCCTGTCGCCTATCCAGTTCTCTAGATCAGATTAAGTTTGGACACCATGGGAATCCCTCAGTATAATGAGCCCTCCAAGAGCCAGGCCCCGTACCAGACGGACGAGTTGGTCCAGCGGTTTGGCCGGCTCGATACTCTAGATGATTTGATCCGGTTGCGAGCAGCCGATGCAGTTCAGGAGCCGATTTTGGCGTATCCCCAGCAGACTCAAGATGGCGTGGCCTCGTATGAGTTCTTCACAGGCGAGGACCTCAATGCGATGGTCGACCAGGCTGTTTGTACATTGTTGGAATCAGGCATTCGTCCGGTACGTCAGGCTGCGCTTCTAACTCAGGATAGGATTATCCTGGTTATGATAATGACTCGACTGACTGACCTGTGCAGCCCAAGAAGGATGGCGAGATTGTCGCCCTACTCACCCTCTCAGACCTGAATATGGTCGTCACCTTCTTCGCCCTCAGTCGCATTGGATACACCGTTATGATGCTGTCTCCTCGTCTCTCAGCCACTGCATGCGTCTCCCTCCTTGACACCGTCGGCTGCGACACCGTCCTATACGGACAGACACCAACCATCCGCAGCACCGTCGGCGAAATCCTACGCCAGAAACTCGTCGCCTGCAGACCCATCATCCAGCGGCCCTCCCAAACCGACACAGCAGAAGGCCCATCTGTCCTGGTCCTCCACCGAAGCCGCAACCGAGACGCAGCGCGGAGCCGCACAGCCCTAATCCTCCATTCCTCGGGGTCAACGGGCACACCCAAACCCCTATTCCTGAGCCACAAAGCCATCATGACACATCCATTGCGAGGGCCGGGCCTGACCTCGTTTAACACGCTCCCTTGGTACCATCTCCACGGCTTGTCGACGGCGCTGCAGGCGATGTATATGCGGAAAGTCGCGTATATGTGGGATGCCGCACTGCCACTAACGACACCGTCTGTCGTCGCCGCATTGGAAGCAGCTAGACCTGAGTCAGTTCAGGGAGTTCCATACCTCCTTCAGCTCCTTGTAGACAGCACCAAGGGCCTGGACGCCCTTCGATCCTGCAAGCTCGTCACATACGGCGGTGCACCCTGCCCCGACGATCTGGGAGACCGACTCGTCGCCGAGGGGGTGCATTTCGGGGGATCATTCGGACTGTAAGTCTTAAACACCCCAATATTAAATCCAAAACTCCTTTTAATAATACCCCCCAGAACCGAAGCAGGCCTTGTCGCAGAATCCATCTCCCGCCCCAATTCCGACCCATACTGGAACTATCTCCGCTTCTTCCCAAATCTAACCCCCTTCATCTGGATGAAGCCCCTCTCCTCTGATACAGATAACAATCTATACGAATGCGTCTACCTAGCAGGCCATCCAGCCCTGACGGCCTCAAACTCCTCCGAGCCCCCAGGCTCCTACCACTCCCGCGACGTCTTCACACCCCACCCCTCCATCCCAGAGCGCTGGAAATACGTCTCCCGCCTCGACGACCGCGTTAACCTGCTTAACGGCGAGAAGGTCCTCCCGCTGCCGATCGAGGGGTGTATCAAGCAGAGCCCCCTTGTGGAGGACGCAGTTGTTGTGGGTGTTGGCAAGGCCGTTCCTGGGCTGTTGCTATTTCGAGCGCCAACAGAGTCGCAGTCCGGGTGTCTTTCTGAGAAGGAGTTCATTGAGGCTGTTTGGCCGGTTATTCAGGACGCGAACTCGCGCGCGGAGCAGTTCTCCCAGATTACGAGGGAGATGGTCGCTGTGCTCCCTGTTGGGTCGGTGCGGCCGCAGACGGATAAGGGGTCTATGATCCGTGCGCAGGTTTATGCGAGGTATGCGGATGTGATTGAGGGGTTGTATGTGCGGGTTGAAGAGGATAGGTTAGATGGTGGTGCTGGTGGGATGATGTGTGTAGGTCGTGAGGAGACGGAGGGGCATTTGATGAAGCTTGTCCGGGGAGAGCTGGGGCTGGGGATGGCGATTGTGGATTCGGCGACGGAGTTCTTTACGGCTGGTGTTGATAGTCTCAAGGCGATTCAGTTGAGGAGGTTGGTGGTGAGGGACTTTGCGATGGAGGATGGCAAGAGTCTTGGGCAGAATGTGGTGTTTGAAGCTGGTTGTGTGTCGAGGCTGGCGGAGGTTATATGTGCGGTGCAGGCTGGTCAGGATGATGTCCAGCACGATGAGAGTGTTATGGATGATTTGGTTTGCAAGTACTCGTCGTTCAGGGATCACGTTCCGGTTTCAGAAAGGAAGCATGGCAGGGGTGTGGTAAGTTTGATATGTCCCTTAAAAGAGTGAAGCTAACGATCTAGATACTGACCGGGGCAACCGGGTCTATCGGGGCACATACTCTGTACCGACTACTGAACGACGACACGGTCTCGACTGTCTACTGCCTGACAAGACGAGACAACCCCAAGGAAGCTATCCTCGACGCCCTCGCGCAGAAAGACCTCAGCGTCCTGTCATACCGGACGAAGAAGATCGTCGCACTCCATAGCGCCCTTGATGAACCCGATATGGGCTTGGACATGACCACCATCGAGCAGATGCGCCAGTCCGTCTCTTTGATAGTCCACTCCGCCTGGCCAGTGAACTTCAACCTCCCACTGACCAGCTTCATCCCGCACATCCAAGGACTCGCCAACCTGGTCGACTTCTCCCTGTCAGTGCACATGCCGGCACCAGCAGTCCTGCTCTTCTGCTCCTCGATCTCAACAGCACTAGCCTCGTCCTTGCCCGAAGTAGACGAAAGCCCAGTGTCCGATTCCAGTGCTCTGGACATGGGCTACGCGCGCTCGAAGCTCATCGGCGAGCGAATCGTCAGCAACGCTCGCAAGGCTGGAGCAAGGACGTTCTCGCTCCGTATCGGCCAGATCTCGGGTCACTCGAAGAAGGGCTTGTGGAATGACTCGGAGGCGATCCCGCTCATGGTCCGGTCTGCGCTGACACTGAAGGCACTGCCCGAGTTGGACGCGGAGTGCTCATGGCTGCCGGCTGATAAGCTCGCAGCTTCAGTGCTGGAGATTGCGCGGGCGTGTTCGCTCAACGTGGTTGACGATGATACTGATTCTAAAGGTGACGACTCCATCTACAACCTGTGCAACCCGCGCACATTCACCTGGACCGCAATGCTGGATACGCTCCGGCAGCACAGGTTCGAATTCGAAACCGTTGCATTCCCCGACTGGCTGGAGAAACTGCGGGAGAGCGAGGCCCGGGGCGAGGAGCTGGTCAACCCGGCCGTCAAGCTAGCGGAGCACTACGCATCGATGTATGGTAGCGACAGCGGCAGCGCAGAGGCAGAGCCGAAGAAATTCCGGACAGACAGGGCAGAGCGCGACAGCATGACGCTGCGAAATGGGCGGCTGAGGATAGTCCAGGATGGGATCCTGGCTCGGTACGCGCAGGACTGGATGCGGCGGTGGAATTGATTACGAGTGATGATGTATGTTAGTGTATGTTAATGAGATATGCGTTCTGATGTTATCACGGTAGTTGCATATACCATTCGATGATACCGTAGGACCGGGATGTCTTGAACAGGAAGTCCATGTTGGAGAGAGTTGAGTGGAGAGAGAAAGTGGAAACATCGGGGAGAACTGAGAGGCCTCGAGACGCGGCCATGCGGGGATTTCTTCTCGCGCAGAACTTCTCTTCGTCTGCAGCCAGTCCACCGTCCACGCCTCGCGGCCAGCATCATGGACAGCGCGGGCAAGGTCGTCAAGAAGCGCATCCGAAAGCCCCGGGGTCGCGGTCTGCGCACGAACACGGGCTGGTGAGTGTCATAATGTCATGCTGTGGTGGTGGGCAGCTGCTAACGCTGACAGCCTGACGTGCCGCACCCGGCACAAGAAGTGCGACGAGCAGAGTGAGTCCACCCACTATTCCAATAGCTTCATTTCCTGCATCTTATACATCTATAGAGCCGAGATGCGGCCCGTGTACAAACTCCGACCGCGAGTGCGTCTTTCCCGATGCCTCGCGCGCTGGGACGCCGGTCTCTGCCGCTGCGTCTGCCTCTGCAACAACGGCCTCCAGTTCATCGCGCATCCAGAACATCCTGTGCTCTCCCCATTCTGCTCCACCGGGTCCTGTTGCCCCCACGCTGGACTATGATGCCACTGATGGGCCGAGTCCCGAGACGCACAACATCCTGGATCCCGAGCTGGTCGCGCTGTATCCAGACACTCGTCCCCAGCCGCCCATGCCCGACCTCTACTCCGGCTCCCTGCAGACGCTGCCGTCTGTGCAGTCCTCCGAGACGGTGGCGCCCGAGGTCAATGGCGACCATGCGAGCACCAAATGGCTGAACCTGCTTGCGACCGATGCCGCCCAGGCTGGGAATGGCTTCAGTCTGCCCAGTTCCGCCCGGTCGCGGCTGTCCCGCGGGTCCGGCCACTTCCACGACCGCACCAGCACCCCGACGCACCTCTACTCGCCGCACATCACGGAGCGACAGGCCTGGCAGGCTGACGCGGATATTGTCTTATCCAAGCCCGAGGCGGCGCTCTTTCGGAGATTCACCGAGCGCATTGCTGCTTTTGTACGTCGGCTTCACCTGCGAAACTAACAAGATCCTAACAAAATACTAAATAGCTTGACCTGTTCGACCCCCATAAGCATTTCTCTCACTATGCTACGCGGCTTGCCTTGCGCAATGTCGGCCTCATGAAAGCTATCCTCGCGCTGTCCGCCCGGTACTCATCAGTGTCCACGCCTACGGACAGCTCTGTGACAGAAGCCATTGTTGACCCCAACGAAGCCATCCAATTCTACTACGAGACCCTGCATTATGTCTCGACTGCTCTGCAGTACAACTCCTACAAGCACAGCGAGGAGCTGCTCGCGACCGCCATCGTGGTAAGCACCTACGAGATGCTCGACGCCAGCGAGCCCAACTCCAACTGGCAGCGCCACCTCAAAGGCGTCTTCTGGATCCAGCGCTCCCAAGACGTCAACGGCGCCTCAGGTGGCCTCCGCCAGGCCGTCTGGTGGGCGTGGCTGCGACAAGACCTCTGGGCTGCCTTTCGCGAGCACCGCCGCTGCTTCAGCTTCTGGCAGCCCATCGTCGACTACCCAGATCTCAACGAGGACGACCTCGCCTACCGCTCCGTCTACCTCCTCAGCCAGGCCGTCAACTACTGCACCGAGCCGCCCCCAGACACTAATGCAGAGGCTGATGCCGACGTCGACCTCGAGCAGGTCCGGTTACGCACGGAACGTGGCAACGAACTCATGGACATGCTGGAGCGGTGGAGGAGTTTCTCCAATGCAGCCTTCAAGTCGTTCCCGACCGAGAACCGCGACGAGGTGCATGGCTGGGCGCCGATCTGGATCCATCCGCCGGCATTTGGGGTCGCGCTGCAGGTGTACAGTTTTGCAAAGATCCTTGTCTGCCTGCATCGGCCCGTCCCGGGCGGGTTTTCAGGGTATCGCAGTTTTCAAGTGTGCGCCGTCAATCCTATGGATACTCAAAAGCTAACCAGTTTAGAAAACACTAAATGACGCCGTCGCCACAATCTGCGGCATCGCCATGGAACTCACCGAGCCGGGCTGCCAGATCATCTCCGCGCAGTGTCTGTTCGGCGCTGGACTGTGTGTCCAGGACGGGGCGCAGCAGGAGACAATCATTTCGCTGATTCGGGCTTGTGAGGCGCGTACCGGGTGGCCGATGGCGACGATGCAGGAGGATTTGCGCAAGGAGTGGGCGAAGGCTGCGGGCGAGGCGAAGATGGCGTTATAGCTGTATTATACCCATTTATTATTTTTATCTTACGGGTGGTTGTCTGCTACGATTTTATAGAACTCTTTCTACTGCAACTTGAATGATATATCTCGCTTACAGTTTCAACACCACCGCAGTTGGGCGAAGCTTACTACAATGATCATGTCGTGGAGCCACCGCCGCGACGAATTGTTGTTGATAAATAAAGAATCATTCCAAACGCCGTCTATCTTGTACTAAGTACATAAAGTCCAACCTACCAAGCCCCCACAATACCCGCAATCGGAATATCAATCCCAGTCGTATACGTCGCCGTATCACTCAACAAGTAAACATACGCACCCCCCAACTCCTGCGGCAGCGCCAGTCTCGGCATCCCGCCATAGTACTTCATCTTCGTCTCCCAGTCCGGACTCGTCTCGACATAGTAAGTAAGCGCCGTCTTGACAAACCCAGGCGAGATGCTATTAACCCTTATCCCATGCTTCGCCCACTCCATCGCAAGCGTATGCGTCATATTCCGCACAGCAGCCTTCGTCCCGCCATAGGGCGCGCTCGGCGCCGCGCGGTTCGGGCGATAACTCGTCATACTGGCCGTGAAGACAATGGATCCCTTGACACCGAGTTTGATGAACGTGTTCGCGGCAGCCGTAGCGCAGTTCCAGGCGCCGAACACGTTCAGCTCGAAGAGGCGCTTGACCTGGTCCAGGCTGAAGTCGAGGGCGGGCTGGTGCTTTGTGGCCCCGGCGTTGGCGATCATGCCGTCGAAGCGGCCTTGTTCGGAGACGATTTTGTCGAGGGCGGCTTGCACGCTGGATTCGGAGGTTACGTCGGCTTGGATGAAGGAGAAGCGTTTGGGGTTTTTGGTGGCGAGGTCGTTGAAGGGGTCGCTGGGGTTCGAGATGTCGAGGGAGTAGACGTGTGCTGCGCTGTTGGCGAGACAGACTTCGGCGAGCCCGAGGCCGATGCCTTGGTTTGCGCCGGTGACTGTGTTGTTAGTATTGTATTATATTCTTTTTGTTAAGGTAGACGTACTGGCAATGACTTTGTTGGCGAGGGTGACCTGCCAGTTGTGGTTGGGCCCGGGCAGAGTGCTCACCACTTCGGGGGCAGATTCTGAGGTTCCGTTTGTGGCCATTGTGTAGAGTAGGGGATATTGAGATGTAGAGAATGAGAAGGGAGCTGGGATAGATGCTGGAGATGGTCTGGATACTGCTCTTTTGCGGCGGACTCGACTTATATATGGATATAAAATATGGCCGCGCCCCTCCAACGGAGCAAATCCGGCCTCCGTCTGCCCCTCATCCGGACGTCACACAGACACATACAGCACGAGTCAGCTTGATGGAAGCTGGTAGCATCAGGCCTATCATGTTAACTCATGCAGCTCCGGCAGTTGGATGGAGGCACAGACCCAGTGGCCGCGACGCGCGCATTCATGATTCAGTGGGAGCCCCGAGACGCGGACGTTCTTCTCCGCAGTGGATCAGGGGCGTCTCTCTCTCTCATTCTCTCTCTCAATGTCACTCTCCTTGCATGATTCTCAGATTCTCAGTGGACCTCGACTGTTGACACGACGCAGAGCACTCCCGAACCCCGGACGGGCTGCAGTCCGGATACTGGGGGCGGAGCCAGTCCAACCCCAGACACCACGCGATCAGCCCATGCCCCATGCGTCATTCCTGGCTCCGGCTTCCTTGTCTTGGACTGGTCTGTTTGCTTGACTACAGGTATGCTGGCTTGTCTGCTCGAAGCCAATGCCGTTGTCCGCCTCCCTCGCTTGTATTCCTGGTTGCCGGCTTGGAGGGCTTACCTCGTATGGCTGTGACTCGGCTACGCTGATCTATAAATCGACCTGAGCCCGGCTGTTTTCCTGCAGTTCTGTTACATATTGGCATTGTCTTTTCCCCTTTCCTCTTCTTTATCTGCTCTTGTGGTAGCCTTGTTCTTGGTTCTTGAATATGAAAGACGCTCATGACACTGCCTCCATGGCTGAGATAGAGGACGTCGAGGGAAAGCCTGCTACCACTCAAGATGCTTTGGCGGCTAGCTACATTCCAGGGACTGATGAAGAGAAGAAGCTGGTCCGGAAGATTGACCTCTACCTGTTACCATGCATCTGGTGGGTGTCTGCCCTGACTGGCGCATACCAGGCTAACCATCCCTACCTATAGGATCATGTACCTGCTGAGTTACATGGACAGAACCAAGTAAGCCATGCACACTCTCAGACAGTCCCCCAGACAGTCTCCCAGGATCACCACTAACAGCTGCAGCATCGGCAATGCCAAAGTCGCCGGCATGGAACAAGACCTCGATCTCGACTCCAACCGCTACTCCATCGCCCTGGTCGTCTTCTTCGTCGGCTACGTCGTCTTCGAAATCCCCTCCAACATGCTCCTCGAACACATCAAGCCGAATGTCTGGCTCCCCGTCATCATGTTCGCCTGGGGCTGCGTGACTATCGGCATGGCCTTTGTCAACTCCTACCAAGGCCTCATCGGCTTCCGAGTCGCCATGGGTGTACTCGAGGCCGGGTTCGCCCCTGGTGTCCTCCTGGTCATTAGCTCGTGGTACAAGAAGTCCGAGCAGAGCAAGCGGTTTGCTGTCTACATCTCGGCTGCTATCCTCTCTGGTGCCTTTGGCGGCTTGATCGCCGGTGGGATTGTCGGGGGCCTTGACGGGGTTCACGGTATTGCTGGCTGGAGGTGGCTGTTCATCGTCGAGGGGGCAGCTACTGCTGGTGTCTCTATTATTGCCAGCTTCCTCCTGCTTGACTTCCCTGCCACGACGAGCCGTCTCACCGAGAGGGAACGCGAGCTTGCCCTGGCAAGAATGGCCGCCGAGGCGATGATGGTTGAGAGCAGCGATGGGCCGGCCTTGACCCATTCCCAAGCACTCAAGCACAGCTTGAGCAACTGGCAAACGTGGCTTTTTGTCGTCGGCTACATGGTACCTGCCCCTATCCCCAGTTACATACCTATCCCCATCCCCTTTTACGATACAGTCTAACATCGCAGGCAATCGTCGGTTCCTCCACCCTCTCCTACTTCTACCCAACCCTCGTTGAAGGCCTTGGCTACACCGGAAACATGGCCCAGTACATGGTCATCCCCATCTACGCTGCTGCTTTCGTCTGCAACGCCATCGTCGGCTACTTCGCCGACCACCACCAGCCGCACCGCGGCTTCTTCCTCGTCGCCATGATGCTGGTTGCAATGGTCTGCTCGATCATAATCTGCGCCGTCTACGACCTCAAGGCTCGCTACGCCCTTCTCGTCATTATGGCCATGGGCCTTTGGGCGTCCAACGGGCTGTCACTCGCCTACGCATCCACCAGCTTCGGAGACATGCCTCGTGAAGTTCGTGCAATCTCGCTCGCCCTGGTGAATGCCATGGGCAACCTGGCGCAGATTTATGGCGCCTACCTCTTCCCTGATGCTGATAAGCCAAAGTACCTCATGGGCTTTGGGGTTATCAGTGGGTTGTGCTTTACCGGTGTGATTTCCTACCTGGCGTTGCAGATTTTCTTGAAGGTCAAGGTTGCGCGAAGAGTATAATCCCGTACAACCTGATCTTACCTAGCATTTGTGTATATAGCCTCAAAGGGTCTTTGTTTATATAGCCTAGATGATGATACGTACAACGGATACCGGCGTTTTATATATTTTATATTGCAAAATTACAATAACATAACTACGTTAGCAAAATATTCCGATATTATACATATCCTAAGCAGTCAACGACCTCAACCCCCTCTCAAGCAGCACACCCGCAGCACCAGCGCCAACAACAATCCAGCTCCACTTGTTACTCGCCTCCTTCAAGTCCGGCCAGAAGCTGTTCTTCTCCTTCTGATAATCCTGGAACTGCGCCGCCTTGACGGGGTCCTCCTTGGCGTACCGCTCCGCCTGATTCCGCTCATTCTCGCGGTCTCCGCCAACAAACCGCAGGAAGACGTAGTTCACAATAGGGCCCAGCGCAGCGAGGGGGTGGAAGAGACCCGCGCCGATAAGCAGGATCGGGAACGAGGCGTGGATGAGCGCGTCGCCGAGATAGCTTCATTCATTTGTTAGTACACCTTCAGATATCTATGGTAGGTAGGATACTCACTTCGGATGCCGAACAACACTCCAAACCCCATCACGACAAATGCCCTTATCACCTTCCTTCTTATGCTTCGCAAGCCTCAAATCAGCCAGGACCTCCAGCGCAAACCCCGCCGAGAACAGGAACACCGCCAGCGAGTGCGCTCCACACCGACTCACATCCCCCGGCGCCGGGGACGCCAGGATACTCTCGCCCCTCGCGCGGAACGGCAGCACAAACGGTAGCGAAATCAGCGTCTGCGCCGCGGCCTCGGGCAGGAACATATTGGCTAGCGCCTTGTTCCAGAATCCCGGGTCCTGTTTCGCGGTCGTATAGCGTGGGTCGTCGGTGCGGCGCTCGATTCCGCGCGTGGCGATCCGTGACAACAGACGCACGCCCCACGCTGTTACGCCGCCGAGAAGAAGTCTCTCGCTGTAGTTGAGGCTGGACCAGGCGGTTGAGAGAGGGAGACCGTCGTGGAGGACTCTGGTTCCGAGGGCGCTGTACCAGGCGTTTAGGGTCATGCCGGTGGGCCACAGCCAGTCTTTGCCTTCGGCGCGGTCGGTGTAGCGCGAGATGCCGTATGCGATTGCGGAGAAGGCCGCGTGGAAGCTGAAGGAGGGGAGGACGGTGGAATTTAGTAGACCGACTGCTGCGATGTTCTCGCTGCTGCTGAAACCGGGGCCTGAGCCGGAGCCTGAACCTGGTCGGAAATGGGAGCCGTAGCGGTCCTGCTCGGCTGCTGTGTCGGCGGGATAGCCATCTATGACTTTGGCTTGGGCTGGTCGGCTTACGTGAGGGAATCTCTCTTTGGCGTGTTCAAAGGCCGAGCTGAAGTGCGAGCCGTAGAGGTCTTGTTCGGCGCCTCCTGCTCCTCCGGGGGCGTGTGGGAGGTGCTGGGAGGCCTTGTCGAGGCGATCTGCGGCCTTGTCTAGGGGGAAAGACCCCGTAGACATGCCACGGCCGTATATGTCTTGTTCTGCCATTTTGGTGCAGATTTGAGGAAATTAAGCTGAGAGGAGCTGGGGTGGTGTATTTAAGGACGACCTCAGCATTGCATCATTCATGTTGATATCTTGACGTCAGTCATTCCGCTTCCGCGGCCAACCGAACATAGAACTCGTTATTTACGGAGTATACCATACTATGTACTGTAGAATAAAATAAATATTATTAGATGATATGGTTGGGTGTCAACTACCGAGATAACTGGCTTCAATCATCTACGTTGGGTCACTTACAACGAGAATATGAGCTAGCACAGACGACCTGTGTCATACCTTTGAGGGTCATTCCTAGCAGTGGATTGTCTATACGAGAGACAATGGTTCTTATTCAAATTAATTCCAATTAGTTTTACCGCCCTTGATCCATCACATTAAATTTGGGCCCTCTTCAAGGACCGCATACAAAGCAACGAAATAAAAGAGTGAGAGAGAAAGCCCTAACGTACAGGTTCTGACCACACAGGTAGACACAACCAATCCCCAGATACGACAAAAGAAGACAATTATCTTCGTGGTGAGCACTCAAATAATGCCTAGACCCGCTTCAAAGAGCTATATTCGAAGGAGAGGCCCCATTCTTCCCACCACCGAGACTCGCTATCCTCACGGCGAGTAATCTCAGCATGCGGCTCGTACGGACATGCCTCCCAAAAGCGGCGCGAACCATGTTCGTCTAAAGTCTTATAATCGGGAATGGCCCATCGTCCCTTTAGCTCATCGAGCTGCTCATTGGTACAGTACCGAATTTTACCTTCACCCCATGAATAGCACTTCTGGACCCCCTCAGAGTAGAAAAAGCAGTCAAATGAGTACTCCTCCGGCAGCTTCGCCATGCATGTATCAGATTCATATTCGTCGTCATCGTCGTCGTCGACAGCACCCGTGAAGTCAGTGACAATATTAGGGAAGGACGAGCCATCGAGATCCTTATCATCAGCCTCATCTTGGGGAAGACAGAGAGGCCGGGGAGGGACACAGTAGCCCGCTCTGAACGGCCACTTGCGATTAACCCTAGATGACTGCTGAATACTCGGCTGGCCGAGCTTGCACGACCCTCTGGAGCAAGTCGAGCGTCCCTTTTGGTCGTTGATGCTGAAGCATGTGGCAACGCATTGTCTTTGGTACTTCACGCGGCCTTTCTTATCGCACACGGGCCCCTTTCTGCACACGAACGTCCCCTTGCAGTCCGAGTCTGTTGCGCATTTCGTGCCGTCGACACCCCTCATTGGCCCCGAAACTGCCATAATGTCGTTCGCTGGGTCGTTGGGGTAGTAGTCGTCCTGGTCGGAGTCTTGTTCCTGGTTCGATTGTTGTGGAGGGCTGTTGCTGCTCTCATCAGGGCGAGTGGTTTCCACCTGGTAGGGCGTTGGGGGCGGGCTCGTGTGGTTGCTTGTTGCCTTTGCAATGCAAAGCGCGGGATTATGCCACGCGGCCTCTGCTGCATAGTTCCAAAGGTTGGTGTAGTTGTACCACGTCTTGGGGGTGAAGAAGATCCTGCAGTCTGCGGCCTCGTATTTGAACTGCAGTGGCATATTGTACGGGTCGTCGCGGCGGATCTGGTCTCGGAGGTTGACGCTGGCGGAATAAAGATAGAAGTCGAGTGTGCGGTCTGGGAGGAAAGGGGAGGTTTCATTATTAATTAGCAGCGCATTGTGGATATCAAGATCCATCTGTCGGATATTATAAGATGCTGCTCCGCGTGTTCCTGCTGGGGCCTGCATGGGGGTGTAGTCTGGCCTGCCTCCCACGGCTATAGTTCTCACATGGGCTTCGTGGTGCATCAGCTCCATGAATATAGCACAGGTAGACGAGCATAGTCCGTCGCTCAGGATGATAATATCCTTGGCGGCATATGGTGGACTATCAAAGGCATCCAGGCTTTCTATATCAATACCACTTGCTTCGTGAATGAATGCGCTGTCTGTTTGATCATATTGTTCGACCCGTGTGAAGTTATCACCACCGTAACCTGCAGTTGATCGAGAATAGTCCTCCCATGAGGCGAACTCGTCTCCCGTCTCCTGGTCTAGTCGATTCTGTATCACCCACTCATTCGTAGACAGAAACCTACGCTCTTGGGTACGATTAGGCGGGAGCTCGTCCCAGAAGGTCGTGAAAGAATTGCCTAGGACATCAGCCACTCTATGGGCACGTCTGCGGCTTCCTGCGAAGGGTTCGATAGTGGGAAAGAACTAAGGGAAATCAATAAGTAGAGAATGGTGTAATGCCGTGCCTGGACACTCACTAGCTTGAATGTTTCGATTGCCAGAAAGACCTGTCCACCGCGGTTCTGCTGCACGTCGATGACGACCTTCTTCAGGCCTGCTTCCTTACTGCGTCGAAGGAATGCCTTGACTGTGCGCAGAAACTCTTGGGCGGAGTCCTCATATGCCGCAAAGTCGGTGATACTCAGAACAGCCACTGAAGAGTCGTGCAAAAAGAACGCTCGTGGCAGCCTCGTGTCGTCAGGCTCCCGGCCTGGAAATATCGGCTCAGGAGTCGGATATGCTGCGTCAAATGGCAGGGCTGGAGTCGAGACCAACGCGGAAGGAGAGGGAGTAGGAGAAGGAGTGCGAATGGGTGTACTTGACGCAGTTTTATCCTCCAGGCGTCTCTTCGAGTCTTCCTCTGAGACGTAAGATGCAGGGTAGAGGCCCAGGACAAAGAAATTGTAGAAGTCTCCTCCTGTTTGAAGGGGACCTGTGTCACCGGGACTCAGATAGATGGCCTGCCATGGTTCCGGCCCTACCACCGTGCCGTTCTCAAAGGTCAAGGTAATTGTATCACCAGGATAGACAGTAGCACCGCCAAAGAAGACTTCTAGGAGCCCCTGAGTGTCCAAGGCCCCGCTTCTCATCAACATGTTCCAGTCCGCGTGCGGCTCGAGCTTGCCGATGGAATTCTGAGCTGCAAATTCCGCCAGGTACTCGACCACGTCCTGACCGTTAATCACAGAAATCGACGAGGGTTGCCAGGCTAGGGCGTGTGACTCGTTGGCCAACAGGTCATCTGCAAAAGATAGCATCATACATTAGCTTTGGCGTCTCTAAGGTGCGATACGTATACGGCTGTTCTGAACATCATACCTGCGATATAGACCTTTGGCGGCTCTATTCCATCAACGGATACAGACACAATATCCCACGGGGCTCCGTAGACAAACGTTGAGAGGATACCTCCGGTGGCCGTGAGATGGTCATCATGGGCAGCAGTGAGGAGTCTATACAGGGCATTCTCAAAATCGTGCTCATTAGAGAACATGCCATCATTAATACCGCGCTGTATCTGATCCAGCCCAGCGAGTAGATCGACAGCTGGCTGCTGATATCCGCGAGGAGGCTCTGCGAGGTAGGCGAGGCTGCTCTGGAATTGGATTGTGTCGTTCATGTACTGGAGAAGCTGTCTCGCAACCGCCGGGTGAAAGGGAACGCTCCTTAGGCAATCATAGGCTTGCGTCGCGTTCAGTATTTGAAGGGTTTCTGGGCCTATTATATGCGTCCGTCAGACCTGTCTGGCATCGGGGTCGAAATGTACCTGCCTCCGTTCACAATATCGCCACACGCAGTTGGGTTCGGGGCTGAGGCAGTTGTCGTAGATGGCCCAGATGGCTGCTGAGACGAGGCTACGAGAGCCTGCGTCAGGAACAGCAGAGGAACAGCGGTGCTGACTTTCATTTTGACTTTTCGCTCTGGTTCTAGGGTTGGGGTGGTTTGCCACAGAGCCAGGTACCGTCAGGCACAACGCAAAGTCTCTTTATAGGCTGGTGCTTTTCGTCTGCGCAAGTAATGCGGCCCTCGATTTAACTTCACGCGAAAGGCTGTAGGCTGACTTTTCCCGCGTTTTGCCACACTCGCCTGTCAGGAGCAGCGCATTGACGATACTTGGATAGGCGGAAGTCATCGACACGAGAAGCTTCACACTCCGAAGGACCGGCCAAGAATTGGACTGTTTCACATTTCCTTCGTTTACCTTCCATCGCTAGCAGATCCTCATGGATGACGATGCAAGCCTTCAGCCCACAGGCCGAGACATCATGAAACAGGGCTGTCGAACCTGCGAGGCTGATTCCCCGTCCACTCACCTAGTCATGTATGACAGGGGTGTTCACGAGGGCTATTCTAACAAGGCTGGTCGACTCGGCTGCCATTTTTAGGAGTATCTCCGTCTCATCATTCGAGGCTCGGACACACTCTCCTGCATCCTGCATAGCGTTCGAGCCTCTCGCGCGCAGCCCGTGGATGGGTAAGCGTAACATCCCAGCACTTGCGTGAGACACTGACGTGTCTCTCAAGCTGACGACAGCCGGCCCCTTATGGCTTCTTTTGCCCTGAGCCCCTGTCTGTAGAGCCGCATCGTTGTTGAGATTCCCATCCCCCCCGCAAAAACAGTCTCCTCGCGACAAAGTTTCCCTCAACCAACACCACCCTGGATAACATATCGTGATGGCCTCGTCAAACGGCGTTCGCCTTCCCCTAGGCGCCTACACGGTTGGCTGGGTATGCGTCCTGGAACCCGAATTCGCCGCCGCTCGAGTTCTTCTAGACGAAAAGCACGACACCCCCTCGACCACCAACGACGATAATATCTACCTCGTCGGCCGGATGGGAGAGCACAATGTCGCCATCATTAGGTCTTCCAATACCGGACGATCTGCAGCCACTACGGCCGCCACTCACCTCGTTCGCACGTTCCAAAAGATTCGCTTCGTGCTGATGGTCGGTGTCGGCGGGGGCGCGACAAACGCTCCCTGCCGGCCTGGCTCATTCAGCCCAGCGGAAGACATCTCTCTCGGCGATGTGGTTGTCGGCAGCCCCCATGGTGATCATGGTGAGTTGTTTCAAGGCATTTCTAATCTCTAAACTGCGGCTGCCGGACTTCGTGGGCTAATGAGTCGGCTTCTTCCTGTTTAGGCGGGGTGTTGCAGTATGATATGGGCATCCAGCACCCAGATATATACCAGAGACGATCGCATCTGAACAAGCCCGGACTACTCCTGATTCAAGCCTCACAAAACCTGCAAACGCAGCAAGGGGTCGGGGATGGCAAAATGCGTGAGTACATCGACCAGGCCATTTTTAAGCTGGAGCAGCTCAACAGAACGGAGTTCCAATGCCCTGGCCCCAAATATGATCTCCTTTTCAGGCCGGAATACCACCATAATGGAACAGACACGAATCATTTATGCCAAAGTTGCGATACAGCTCAGCTGGTGAAGAGGACGCGGCTAAATGCCCCTCGCGTCCACTACGGCCTGATAGGGTCCGCCGACACTATCATGCAGGACGGACACCTGCGTGATAGGATGCGACAGTCGGAACAGGTGCTATGCTTTGAAATGGAGGCGGCGGGCCTGATGGACTATTTTCCATGTCTTGTCATTCGCGGCATCTCGGACTACGCTGACACCCATAAGAACAAAGTGTGGCAGCCTTATGCTGCTTTGACTGCAGCCGCGTATGCAAAGGACCTCCTGTCCATCATCCAAGCGCAGAGGGTTGAAGATGCTGAGCTGGTGCTCACGCTATGTAGGTCTTTGTCTCAAGGGCGGGCCCAGCATCGATTGACAAGCGTGGAGAATGGTGCTAATCATGTCTTTTTGAGAGTCAGTGGAGAGAGACATGCAGACGGTCATAGGACGTGTTGATAAAATTGATTCGACCATTGAAGACAGAGAGCGCAACGAGATAATAAACTGGCTTACTCCCCTTGATTCCCACACCGAGCAGCAAAGGCTACTCGACAACTGCGTCCCCTGGGGGAAACAGCTGATAGAGTCTGAAGTATTCCAGCGCTGGGTCGGGGGCGCACCCTGGCAGCTACGTTGCTATGGAGCAGCGGGCGTCGGCAAGGTGGGTATTTCAAGGGCTAGATGTACTTTGATATAACGAGAGCTGATCTGAATCAGACCTATCTCTGCGCGGTGATAGTGGACCATCTTCAGACTATGCTAAGGATGAACCCTCGGCAACCGGTCATCTACATCTACTTGAGTGATGAAACGAAGAAAAGGGACTCTCAAACACGGGAGAACGTCCTGGGAAGTCTTGTGAAGCAGTTGATCCTGTTCGATAGCTCCATGCCCATACCATCCGATCTCAGAAAGGCATCCCAGAACCAGCTTCCCCGCGAAGCTGCACTTAAGCACGCGTTTGAATACCTACTTAGGGTGTACGACCGCACCTACCTCATTGTTGACGGCTTCTACCAGTGCTCTTCCGATGTTCTGCAAATCCTCAAGGACTATCCTCTTGATCTTATCAGGAAGGGCGTTCGACTGAGCCTTCTCACAACTTCCCCCAGCTACCGACAAGCAGCATGCGTAATTGATTGTGACGGGTGCGAGAAATCAGACCTCAAAGTCTTCTTCAATTGCCATTGCAATGACAACGACTTTGATCTATGTCTCACATGCAAGGTTGAGGGAGTTGGTTGCTTAAATAGCCACCACACAGGAAAGGAGACCTATGATACGGTCCGCGTCGAAATATGCCCTACAGAGGAGGAAATCGTCCACTTCTGTAACGCCAAACTCACACAGGGTTCCAGCCCTGAGCATCGGCTATGGGATAAGCGCATCCACCCTGAGCCGCCCTATAACAACTCCTGTATAGCACGTTATCTGCACGACAACCCGGGGCTGAAGAAAGGGATTGCAAAGAAAATCGGCGAAAAAGCACAGGGGAACTTCCTTGTTGCACACGAGTGGCTTCAGGACTTTTTAAAGGCGGATAAGGTACCACGAGACTGGGACGTCTTACTTTCCGGGGCAGAAAGCAAGGCGCTCGAAGCACTCGAAAGCCACTATGCCACGAAGATTGAGTGTGTTAAGAACTACAACATGGGACAGGCACTGGCATTCAAGGTCTTCCGCGTGCTCATGACAGCGTGTCGACCGATAAATATCTTGACATTGCAGCATGCCTTGGCCCTCGAGAGAGATCCATGGCTGGATGAGGAAAATCTAGAGCATCGGGTGTCCATACTAAGAGCGACAAACGGACTGATAGCAATCGACAAAGCAGACGATGCGAACTCCATTGTGCGATTCTTCCACGGGGCTCTGAAGAGGGTCCTTGGTAAGAGCCACTTGGACCTATCCCTGAAGTCTGCGGAGTCAGATATGGCCAAACTATGTCTAGAGTATCTCCAACACGAGGATTATGTAAAGCACTCGGCAAATCTCGCGGCGTACCCTTTCCTTTCTTATACTCTACAGCACTGGGGGGACCACGTTCGAAGTACAGAGCATGACTCTACGGTCCGTGACAAGGCTCTTTGGCTTTTGAACGACCCTTATAGCGTCAGGGCAATAGCTCGAGAGGCTGGAGAAGTGCTTCCATCAGGCTGGATCCACGAAGGTATTGGTGCCGTCCATTTTTGCGCTTGGTTCGGCTTATCTACAATTGTGAAGAGGCTACACCGTGACGGCCACAGTATCACGGAACCGGATACAAAACACGGACGGACGCCTCTACAATACGCATGCAGACAGGGCCATGTAGCCACAGTCCAGGCGCTTCTGGCATTGAATGTGCCCGCAAGTGACGCGGTAATCATGGACGTCGTCTGCGGATTCCCGTACATGGACCGTGATGAGAAGGACCGAGTGGACATCGCAGGGATCCTGTTAAGCGGTCGTACACTAAATTCGGGTATCGACGCACTCGGTACGACAGTCCTCATGATGGCAGTAAAGCATGGCTATTACGATTTCGTGGACACTCTGTTGCAGGAGCAGTCCATAGACATCAACGTTACGGATAGGAACGGCCGCACCGCGTTATGGTTTGCTGTCGAGTCCCGGCCGGCACCGCTCGTTCCTCTCAAAACAGATCTCCCCGATGGTATCCTCGGAATGCTGCTTCGCAAAGGGGCAGACCCGAATATTCAGTGCCAAAGGAGCGGAAAGTCGGTTTTGGCTCATGCAAGATCATCGCGGCGTTCAGCTGCTATTGCCGCCTTACTCAAGTGCGATAGACCTGAACTATCAAAAGAAGTATTGCCGGACATCGATGCACAGGAGAAGCTCGGATTGAAACCGCTTCAGGTTCAACTGGCAACAGAACAGCGTGCAAATTCCAATATAGGTCTCAGTGCTGGTGATACCCTGCCTGAGCCGGAGACCCGCAACATGAAAGCTGCATGCAGCCACAAGCGCAGATTATCTGTTATAGATGATGGCGAGAAGAGGGCAGACAAGCAAATCAAGGTACAATGAGACAATCTACCGCTCTGCGCTCATATGCGATGGTTCAGCATGTTTTCTCCCGATCGCTTCTTGCAACTCACGATATAAGTCTATGTATCTATTATCTTTATTGGAGGTAGCAATCGGCATGTTATAACAGTTATATCGTTTACGGAGTATATAATAAAATAAATCTTATTAGATAATGCTGGTTAGTTTTGTACAACTATCGAGATAGGCTGGCTTCAATAATGGTGATAAAGGTGACGTTGTCCGTAGCAACTAGGGCTAAGCTATAGTGACCTCTCCAACCTGATTAATATGCCCGGCAGAGTGCTTTTCCATCATAATCCTTGTAAATCCTTGCAGTTTGTCTTGACAACCCCATCTGCTTCCCCGCGCCCTAACTTGGCCCCCCCAAGCTTCCCCATATAAGCCTGCACTGTTCCCCACTTGGCTGTCAGCTCTGCAATTCTCCACGAGTAGCATTTGTTATACCGATGTCGAGACTTGACAGGATTTATTCGAGCCGTCCCTACTCCATGGGCTAAGCGTTCTGCCGTCTTATGCCTTTGCCGTGTCCATATTAGCTACCAACCGGGTAATCGGTTCCTGCAGCAGCATGTATAAAGCTAGCAGGCCGTTGCTCAAGCTTTCTCCCTGGGTCAGTTTGGGTGATCATCACCGACAAAATGAGGTTCTTTCCGCAGAGCCTTTCTCTCCTATCCACTCTACATGTCTTAGGTGTCAATGCATCGTCCAGCAGCAATTCCACCAGTGCAGGCCTTCTAATCCAAACCTCCAGCGGTCCCATCCAGGGCTTCTTCAACCAGTCCGCCCCCGACGTCCGCCAGTTCCTGGGAGTTCCCTTCGCCGAACCCCCAATCGACGATCTACGCTTTGCGCCACCGCAAAGCAAAAAGCCCAATGGCACGACCATCAAAGCTCTCGCTCTCCCGGACTCATGCATGCAACAGTTCAACTCGAACAGCTCGACGATCTACACAGAGTACGAGAGCGGATTCCTGATTAGCGGTGGAAATTCAGAGGATTGTCTGTATTTGTCGATCTGGGCGCCCCGGTTGGAGAATGTTCGGTCCCAGCAGCGACCGCTCCCTGTGCTTCTTTATATCCCTGGTGGTGGGTTCACGAGTGGTGGGCAGGCGTCGCTGTATAAAATCCCCGATCAGTGGGTTCAGCGCACGCAGGACCATATTGTGGTTATCATGAAGTTAGTTCCCAGCATTGGATATAGAGATTCAGTTGGCTGACAGAGTCTCAGCTATCGAGTTAATGTCTTTGGCTTCCCTAACTCCAAGGCCTTGGAGGACCAGAATGTCGGCTTATTAGACCAGAGATTGGCGTATGTAGCCTATCATCTCATCAAACAGGGAAGATGTTAACATTTTGAATGCAGAGTTGAATGGGTCTACGAAAACATCGCCAACTTTGGCGGCGACCCTGCCAGAATCGCCCTCTGGGGCCAGTCCGCCGGCGCTGCAAGCGTAACAGTCTACCCCTATGGATACCCCGAGGACCCCATCGTCAATGCCCTCATTGCGGATTCCGGTGCGCCTACCATCATCCGGAACCGCGACGTCGCGCAGTCCAATTTCACCTATCTGGCTGGTCTGGTTGGTTGTGATTATGGCGACGACGTCGAGATACTCAGCTGTGTCCGAGAGGTGCCTGCGCAGACACTGGAGAATGCGCTGTCATACTACACGGGAAATAACTCCAGTCCCTCTCTGGCGTTTACTCCAATCGTTGACAATAAAACGGTGTTTTCCAACTACACGCAGCGAGGCCTAGAGGGAAAGATAGCAAATACGGTAGGTCTTCCTTCTCACTCTTCCTGAGGCAGCCAGCTAACCCTACCCGCATCAGCCCCTGATAATCGGAAGCAACAGCAACGAAGGCGCCGGTTTCGTGCCCTTCACTCCAGCCGGACCAGGCGCTGAAGCCCTATTTACCTCAACAATGTCCACAATTGCATGCCCCGTTGGAGAGGAGGCAAAGAGCCGTGCCCTCGCCGGTCTGACCACGTACAGATACGAATATGCCGGTAATTTCTCTAATATCTCGCCCTTGCCGTGGTTCGGCGCGTATCACAGTTCCGAACTACCTCTCCTCTTCGGCACGCATTCTCAATATGGCGGCCCTTCAACCCAGTTTGAGTGGAATGTCAGCTATGCCATGCAGGCGCTGTGGCTGTCATTTGTTGAAGACCCAGCGCGGGGGCCTGTACGACCGGCTTTGGATGGAGTAAAGGGGAATCCTGATAGGAGTGAGGCTGTCTTTGAATGGCCGGCTTTTGAGGCTGGGTCTGAGGATCTTGTGCTTTTTGCTGAGGATGGCAAGATCACGCAGGTGGTTGATTCTGCGCGTATTGATGATCATTGTTAGGTTTGCCATATCAAGACGGGACATGGCAATCTTCTCCCGAAAGCGCATTATATAGAGAAATCGAGTTCTTCTATACAGTTCATGGATGAATGTCTCCGGCTTGAATCATTCCCTAGTCCAGTATGAAGAGCTATGGACTTCCAAGTAGCAAGGGCTAGACTTGGTTGATCCGGGATAGAAACCTTTCTTGTCAGACTAAAATTTGCTCTTTGAATCTCAGTACGTTTGCCAACCTTAAGTTTCAATCTTTGAGCTTAAGCTTTGATCTGACGGTGTCAGGAACAGCCATGTGGTTGCGTTGAAGATCAACTACGGTCCCACCAAACAATCGGTTTGAGTTAATATTGATTACACTTTTGATGATTCGGTTTTTTGTTTCTGGTTTGTATATGCCAGGGGGGTTCGTTAGAATCTTCTTGTTATCAATCTACAACAGGTGTCCTGTATATACAGCCCGATTCACCTCATAAAAGGCGGATTTCCCAAACTGCTAATCATTTAATATAAAACCCGATAACATTAATATGTTTCCTCTATATAATCGCGCTGATATCATACTTACTTACCCTTGGCCTACATCATTTTATTTACCAAGTTCTGGACTCCAACAATGCATTCAGATTCCAGTCTCCATTCAACTCAATCCAACAACAATCTCCCAGCCCCACATACATGCCCGTCCCAACCACAAACAGTCCCACAAAACATAAACAGCCCCAGGGAAATTAGGGAACGAAAAAAAAAAAAATAACATGGGGTCACCCGGGATTGAACCAGGGACCTTTCGATTAAGGATGAAAGAAGTTGAACTTCAGTCGAACGCTACTCCCGCTGAGCTATAACCCCATTTAGTGCTACATTGGTCCGATCTTGACTACATCTGGTTAAGCGAAAAAATAAATAATAATATTGGAGGTCAACTGTGCACGGACTTTGGTCAATACAAACAGCCTCAGGCCTCGATATCCAGGACACAATTTATAGAATAAAGAGTTGATAATCGACAGATTATATTCTATTATCTAGCTATTCTTGCCTCGAAAGAACGAAACAAATTTAGTGGACATCCAGCCCATCAAGGAAACTCAAGCGAGTAGCGCTGGGGTATGATTCTCGCCAGACAGCCAACCTAATTATACAAACAAAAGCAAAACACACAGATCAAGCTGAAGGGTATTGGTTCAGCAACCGAGATAAATACGGCATAAAATAAACAGAGACACAAGACTTGGTCAAGTTAATTAAACTACCAGCAGGAGCGCCAGGGCACCGAGGACGACGGTCGCCGGCGCCGACGCCGACATTCTGCTGGCCATGCCAGTGAACACGGGGCTTGATGGCGTGGTCGGTGTGCCGGTGGTAGTGGGCTCAGCGCCGCTGGGGACGACAGCGTCCGTGGTTTTCCAAGATGTTGGCTCAGCGCTCGGGACAGAGACGAAGATTGACGAGCTGGCGTTGATTTTCCAGGAGGTGCTGCTGCTTGTAGTTTGCTCTCGAGGGGCAGTGTAGATGACGCTGTCTGGGGGGACAGACGGCGATGAGGTCTCTGGCTGCTGGGGCGCGTGTGTGGCAGGAGTGGTTTGCGCGGTGCTAGTAGTTGGTTGTGCGACGGGGTCGACGGAGGTCTCCGTTGTTGGAACGTTCTCTGTGACTGGGGCTTCGGGTTCGTGGGTTTCAGCGGGAGCAGTTGTGATTTCCGGCTGAGCTATGGTCTCAATTGAGGCCCCCTCTGTTGTGGTTGGAGCTTCGGGTTCGTGCGTGGCCGCCGGAGCGGATGTGGTT
>JAMFNW010000119.1:0-42742 GCA_025768815.1 Aspergillus sp. PM3604 | reverse complement strand
CTCCCCAGCTACCGCCCATTGCTGCAGCACGCCCAGGCCCCGGCCCACTGGCTCCATACCCACCACCACACTTGGACCCCCGGGCTGTACCACCATTTCCTCTCGGACCTCGTGGGCCAGGCCCTCTCCATCAACCACCACCTCAGCCGTATCGCACGCCATATCCTGATTATTACAATCCTTACGGAGGAACTGGGTTACCTCCACCACCGGGCCACCCACGACCCTAGTGGAATCGCCCTATTCTGTCTTCATCTGTTTTATTTCGCATTTAATACTAATGTAATTCACTTCCACTGCCTCGGCGGGGGTATGAAATTGGCTGTACATCTACACTTGTTGCACTTTTTGTCCATACAATACCCGACTGGCTAGACTAATCTGGTGGCCAAGAGGACTGTGTTGTTATTTCGCCATATGTTTGTTATACTAGCGCAAGGCGTTTGGGGTTTCAGTATCTCTTTCTTCACATGTACTTAACATTTTACATTGTACTACCAATGGGTTGGTTAAAGAGCGGTGATTATACCATATCTTGGGTGGGAACGGCTGTTGTTTGGATTTCAATGGAATAAAAAAAAATTCATACATCTACTGCTCTTTCTAAAGCTTGAAGCTACAGTTCAGTTTGTTTTCTTTTGTTCTCTCTGTTTCTGAGAAGGGAGATCCCACTCTCGCTCAAAATCGATATCACGTGCCCAGAGCCACATGCACGTGATGAAACCTTCCTCATGCGCAGCCCCCAATGACCGAAGCTTTGCGCCAACATCTCTCTCCCGCACCCGGAACTTCGCATCGCTATACCAGAATTTTAATTCAGATTATCCCATATTTCCATTAACAATGGGAAAGAAGAGACGCAGCCCCACTTTAGAAGAGGTCCTCGCTCGCCCCTGGTGCTACTACTGCGAGCGCGACTTCGATGATCTCAAAATCCTCATCTCACATCAGAAGGCGAAACACTTCAAATGCGAAAGGTGTGGTAGGAGATTAAATACAGCAGGAGGTTTGTCACACCAACCATCTAACTGGGCATATATCGCAAATCAATCCATACTAACTGGTATTTCTCTGATAGGACTGTCGGTGCATATGAGTCAAGTACACAAGGAACAACTCACAGCCGTCGACAATGCACTGTCTAACCGGTCAAGTCTTGAAGTGGAGATCTTCGGCATGGAGGGGGTTCCAGAGGATGTCATACAGTCGCACAACCAGCGAGTCATTGCCCAATTCCAGCAGTCCGAAGCGGAGCGCCAGGCCATAACTGGGAACCCACCATCGGGAGCGTCGAATTCCAGCGGCCAACCCGCGAAAAAGCCCAAGACTGAGAATATTTCAGATTTGAAGAAGCGACTTGCGGAGCATAAGGCGAAGAAAGCGGAAGTTCTCGCTGGAGGGAGTAGCGGGGAAGCGACACCGGTTGGAGCTGGTCAGACACCAAATGTGGCCACATTTGTAAGTGTAGCCGATATATCTGCTCTTTCCCCCCCCCAGCTCTTTTGCTAATATGTTACTTTTATAGGCCCAGTCTTCAGCAAACCCGGTCGCCGGGGCCGCACCCGTCGCCCCTCCCCAAACATTCTCCTATCCTCAGCCGTATGCGGGGGCTGGCTCCCCTTACCAGGCAACGGCAAGTCCTGTTTACCCAAATTACTCACCAGGTGGGCAACCACAGTTCCCTCCATCTACGCAATACTCTACACCTGCTGGATATTCGCCACAGCCAGCTCCAGGCTTTGGAAATACACCTCCAGCGCAGGTGCCACAGCAGCAACCCCCGCCGATCAACTCTCCTCAGACTGCCGCATTTCCTCCCCGATCGGGAAGTCTACCAGCAGCATCGGGTCTGCCGCAACGACCCGCCGTCGGTGCTCCTCAGGTGAATGCGTACCAGCTACAACAGATGCATATGGGCCACCCCGTTCCTGGCGGTGCGGCTGCGCCTGGTGTTGCTAATGGTGAAAAGCCTGAAGCTGCAGCATTCTCTTCTTCGATCGATGATTTGATCTCGGGAGCTGCGAAGGAGGCTGACCAGGCAGCGACATCTAACGTGGCTCAACCGGCCAACGGCGCTGAAGAGAAGCCAGCCAAGAAAGATAAGTCGAAGCAGTCACGGTTGGTATATTCAGATAATGAGATCAGCCCGGAGGAGAAGTTGGCTAGATTGCCAAGGTACGCATTCGTTCCTGATAATCGGACGGAGACGGCGCTTGGAGAGCTTCCTTCCTCTGTAGTTGTGGGAACAATTCGCCAGTCAGACACAATATTCGACGCCGCGGGATAAAGACAACGGAGATAATAAAACGCATCTCGAGCATTCTATATCCGACAAAACGGATTGAACAGGCATATGCAGTGGCGTATGAGAGGCTATTTGATCCAGCTAAGTCGATGCATGTTGAGGTTCTAGATATACGCTATGAGTGTTTTCTCTCTCTTCTTTCATTTCTGGCCATATCTTCGTGCATATTTCCTGCCCTGATGCTTTTTATTGGTAGTTTTGCGGGCGCGGTCCCAACTGGACTGTGCCGGGCTTTACTCTGGGACGTCCACAACGAGCGAAGCTGCTGATCCGATGCGATGCGGTGCGATGCGATGCGATGAAGATGATCGATTCGGCGTAGATCGGTGAGTTGCGTTTTGTGTCATCCTGGCCGAAGGGACTGATTCATGGCTTGACGCGATTTCGATTACCTGGTGCTGTCTGAGATTTGGTCTGGAGGGAAATACCCCTACTCTGCCTCTGCTGTCTCGAGAAGTCGATCTCCCCTATCGTTCGCTTTCGTTTCGTTACGTTGCTTTCGGACTGTGCAAAGGTCACCTACTGTAAGTTCCTCGCCAAGGTAGGCAACTCACATCATTATATTCGATATGAAAGAAATAACCATGAATACAATTGAGTAACGTAATTCTTCCTCGCACCGTTATCTGCACGCCACCGTATCATCCCCAAACTTCACCCCAACCACCAATCAAGCATGTAGCATCGAGCACCTACAGATTAGGTACATAGTACCTACCAAGTACTCCCTCCCTCCCTGCCTGCCCCATAAAACCAACGCAATCCATCAAAACCAGCAAAAAGATCAATCAAACTCTCTTCTTAACCGCGCCCCCAAAAACCACCAGGCCATAAAGCGCCACAACGCTCAAAGCCACCGGAACCGGCTTTCTCAACTTAATCGCCCTGGGAATCGAGCTACCCGCCAGGACAATGGAGGCCAGAAGCCCGATTTCCTCGCCCCACGCCTGTCCGCCGCGCAGTCGGAAGAACGAGAGGAGGTATAGTGCGCCGACGGAGAGACCGGCGATGATTGAGGGGAGGGAACCGGTGCGTGCGTATCCGATTGCGCCGCCGAGGGAGGTGAGGAGGGAGAGGGCGAGGGCGGGGGTTGTTGGGGAGGACTGGAGAAGGTTAACATGTTTGTTAGTATGCAGTGGGATTTGGAATGGGAGGGGAGGGCGGCGGGATTGGGGGGTACAAACCATTTTGGATTTTGGATTTATTTAATTCTTTTTAGTGAACTGTGGTTTGTTTCTTGGAGGTTGATGGCGGGAGATGAGATGATGGAGGAGAGCTTGATCTATGCGACTGATTGCGATGGATTCTGGGTTGATGGTCTGATGTGGAGTCGAGTGGAGAGAAAGTTGAAGAGGTCCAGGGAGGACCGCGGAACCGGAACGGGCCCGGGCAGTGATTGGATTATTAATGTCGTGCAGAGAACTAAATAATGATGGTGCAATTGGCCTCGGAGTCCGAGGGTGTAGCAGGATAATGCCGGTACGTGAAAGTGAATAATGGTAGAGTAAGTTAAAAAAAGACAGTTATAGTATGGATGCTTTTTATTCAATCTATTCCTAGATGATGTGATTGTCTATTAATTGTAAAATATGATCAGTCTATGGAGACAATCAGTGGTTATATAAACGAGGTAAATAATTTAATGCTTTTTTGTTTCCAATGCCGTGTCAGTCATCAGACATCATGCGTTTTGTCTTTATTCGCGTAAGTACCATGTCGCGTATAGTAAAACTGGGAAGGTGGTCTAATTTCTCGTTTCGCTGTTTTGGTGTTTAGTAGGATGAGTGTCTTCGATAGTGTTTTGTTCCACTTGGTCTTCTGGCTCTGGCTCATCCAAACTCTGGCCCTGGAAACCATCGGGTTCAACAATCCACATGATTGGGACGGCAGCAAGGATAGAAACAAAGCAGAGGAACCACCAGGGTATAATAATGTAGCCGGCCCTCACGCCAAGCGAGAATATAGGCCCTAGCATGGCTGGCCCGATGGCACGCCCCAGAGCGCTCGTACTCGTGGCAACTCCATTAAGGGTTCCTAGAATACCCAGACTACGGGCCGAATTGGTGAGCAGAATTGTGATTCCCGGGAAGTTGAATATGGAGGCCGTAAGCTTGGATAAGATCACGAAGCATATTGAGACGTTGCGCATGGACTTGGGGACGAGAGATACATAAGGTGTGAGGAGATAAATGATGGGAAAGGCAGCAGCGGAGGCTTTAACACAGTTCAAGACACCAAACCGTCTTGCCGCGGCTGGGAATGCATAGAATTGCATTACAATACCTATGATCCCTGTTATAGTGTAAAGAATACCAATGCGTTGAGAATCTGAACAGAAGTTAGATTAGGTCTGATTTAGCGCAAGGCAATATAATGACTTACCCATGCCAAACCCGCCCACAAACTTAAATGGGAGCTGTACATCTGGGTTGTCCTCAAATTGTTGAGGGGGAGTGTGAAGGAAGACAGGTAGAACTGACTCGAACGCCATAGTGTGTACTGACATTAAGGTGTATGTCAAGAGAATCAGCGCGGACTGCGGACTGAGCACATCCTTCCAGGTATGCCGCGCCACTTCGACTTTATTTTGCGGTTGGGTAGTAGGATTATGTGCTCCAAGCAAAGGGGTCCTTTCATCGTCTACCATATCTTGAGGGGCCTTGCGGCGTCGACGGGCACAAGGGCGAGTGAGGGCCTGACCAAGCACTAATCCAGGGTCGCGATGGCCGCGTTTCGCAAATAAAGTTTCCTATACTCCGTTAGAACGCTACAGTAAGCTAAGAGAGGACTGCATACATTAAGAAACATAAAGCCAGTAGAGATACCAACGATGAAAAAAGCCGCAGACACCAAATTAGGTAACAAAAAGGGGAACTCTTGGAAGAGCCTCCAATGACCGAAGATCTGAGGGAACTTCTCCGCCGGTCGAGCGAGTGATCCTCCAAAGGACGGACCAAAAATACTACCAACAGTCCATACCATGGGCATAATACTGAAGGCCTGAGGCTGGAGTTCCTTTTGGGGAACCATCTCAGCCACCATAGTTCGGATGATACCAACGTTTCCATTCATAAAGCCAATCATACCACGGCAGATCATCAACATAGGCAGTGATTTAGAGAGACCAAACGCTAAGGAAAGGATCATGGTAGCAGTTAGTCCAAGCAAAATGATGGGTTTGCGCCCAAAACGGTCCGAGGCCGTGCCCCAGTAGACAGCCATCGCTGCCTGGGAGAAGGAGGAGATGGCCGAGGTGAGTCCGGCCCATTTTGCAACTTCAGATTCGTGGACGCCGACACTCTCGATCATTTCAGGCTGTCCATGTTAGTGAGTATATGTATATTTTGGTGTCTGGAACAGACGGAGCTCACAAGGTACGGCAGGTACGAGGTCACGGAGACTATCCGACAAGAGATCTGTTTAGCCAAGTCTTGGGGAGACAAACTTTCAATTCACGTACTAGGTTCTGCAAAGCGACATATTGCTACGTGCGTATGAAAGTTAGCAAAGGGTCTGGCCCCGCAAAGACATGGTCGAGCGCTTACAAAGAATGAGCAGCTGCCGGACAGGCAGCCTGGGAGCATCCGCATGCATCAAAGGGTAAGGAGTGGAGGAGGTCGCAGTCGAAGCAGCTGCAGAAGGAAACCTGCAGTTTGGAGGAAAATGACAGACTGCAAAAAAGAAGAGAAGCGCGAAATATCAAGGAGAAAGAAGGAGAGAAGAAAAGTTGAGGCTAACGGAGACTTGGAGTCACTCGGTGGTTGCGACATTGCCGCTATCCCGACCTGGAAGAAACTTCCAAGCACCAGCACGCAGTCAAGTGATCTTCCCCTCTTCTTTCTGATCCTTCGTTTCCATGAGCTTGATCGGAGCTTTTTCCATGCTTTATTAGTCGCCCTTCATTTCTTGCATCTTGCTGCGCCCGCTTGCTCCCACTGCCCCAACTGCTTGAGCGGGGTTCAGCCTCGGGCCTTTGTTTGTATAAACGACGCCCTAGCAACCGTTCACCGTACCTTTAAAGCTGGACTGAGCTGCGACTATATTCTATTTGAGATCTAAAATGTTTGTTGAGGCTTGGATCTTCACATATAGACCGTCAACTACGGAGTAATTATAGGCTGGGTGGCCAATCATGCCACCCGATCTGTACCACAACGCACGTTATCGACATGGATCCGAACAGACGGTGCTACAAGGCGGCAAATAAAAACAACCCGTACTGGACATTGACGACATGTATATGTTAAGTACATATATAACCAGAAAACATTTCTAAGGTGGGATTCATAAGCAGGAGCAGGGTATACTAACAACCCTGCTGGTCGTGTGATTCTTCGTATATGCGTGGGATTCAATCCCTGTTCGATTATGCAGCTTCAGTCTGCACGCAACCATTTCTGCTGAAACTATGAGCTTGCTCCTACTGGAGCAGTTTGGCCGCCGCGTCAACACGCTCAATGATTATATACAGCCATTTCTATTAGATGTCAATGTTAGCATACGCCTCAACATGAAATAAAACAAAAAATGGGAGGGAAGAACTCACAGAAGCGTTAGCTACATCATCGGCCTCTAGGCTCTCCACAAGACCTGGATAAGTTGCGCCCGCGTAACCAGTCCAGATACCGGGGGCAAATACCACGTGCTTGAACCAGCTACGACCATCCAGCCCCTCCTCGTACAAGAACTGGCGCTCGATATTCTTGTACTTGGTGTTGACATCGTAGATCAGGAAGAATAGCCTGACCTTCTTCCACCAGAGATACCAAGGAAGGTCTTCATCGAGTTGCGATGTCAAGTCCGCTGCATAGGCATCGAATTTAATCGCAACTTTTTGGAACTTGCTAATCGCATCGTACAACGGCCCAAAGTCAAAGGAGACACCATCAGGCAGGTTGCTTGCACTAGACCGGATTCGGTCCACATACTCCTCCAAGCCCAAGCCATAGTCAGTGGCGTTGAAGAATAAAACGGGAGTTTCTGCCAGCTTCGCAGCAGCCAAGGCCCAGATCTTGGTGCACGCTTCATGATAGAGGAATTCTGGATCTCCAAATTTCTGCATCCAATCGAAGCTGTCGTAGTTGGAGTGGTAATGGTAGACAGGGTCGTCAGAGCTGCGGCTAAATCCGAGGTCATAGCTAGGAATTCCAGCAAAGTCTTGAAATGCGGTGAAATCACTGCCGCTGCCCATTGTTCCAATGTATCCGTCCCAAACATCGCGGACTGTTTGTCCTTCGACCGTCTGGTTGGGAGACTGGACCAGGCCAGTGACTTCATAAATTAGTTTGTTAAGAAGTGGGCTTGCAGTTGGAGAAATGCGGCTACCGGATGCCGCCACGTCGACATTTAGGTATGCAACATTGGATTTTGAGAGCCAGGGGAGGTGATCCTCCACCCACTCTGTAGAACCTAACAGCCCGTACTCCTCTCCGTCCCAGCTTGCGAAGACGATGGTGCGGAGGGGCTTCCATCCGGCTTTGAGAGCCTCACCGAAGCTGCGGATGACCTCATTGAGCGCAGCAGAACCGCTGTTAGGATCACCCGCACCACCAGCAATCCAAGCATCGCGGTGGTTACCCAAAACCACAACGTCGGGGAGGGAGCCGGGGATAACACCGATGACATTCCACAAAGGAGTAGTAACGTACTCCTGCTCATTATACAGATTGACCGTTATGTCATCTGGCGAAGGTCCAATATTGTAGTCAACACCTTTGTAGCCAAGACCTCCGCCTTGCCACCACTCATTGAAGTCAGATGCCTTTGGACCGTGGCCATTTAGGGCTTTGAGGAGGGGTAGCACGTCCGTATAGGAGACTGGTATTGAGGGGATAGACGGGATGAAGTGATGGGGATCCTGCCTGTCACACCCCGGTTTAGAGGGGTATCCAGGAGTAGTAGGGTCGCCGGGCGCAAAGCCTGTATGACTCGTTATTTCACTGAGACGGATATGAGTGCAAGAGATGAAAACTTACTCAAGAATTGAGTGCTTCCCCGCTGAACAGCACTGGGGTTTCTTGCTGGGCCTTCGGGATAAGGCTTGTAACCGTTTTCCTCTGTGAATTCTCCATCTTGCTGCGGATCATCATAGAGAATCACGCCGACCATCCCAAGCTCCTGCGCCCTTTTCACTTTAAGACCACGGAAGATACGGCCGTATTTAGCAATCGCAACCTTCCCCTCAAGAGTAACATTCGCATTCACCAGGTCTTCATAATCAGCGAAGGTACCAAAGTTGACGTAGACAAACCCTGCTGTCACATTTCCACTAGCAGAGTATCCATGAAATGTGGGCACACGGTCGCGCAAACCGCTTGTGCTATCTTCCTCCAAGACGTCCTCTTCTAGTGAGGCCTCATATGTAACGTTGTTCCCCTTCAACAGAGCCAACCGGTGGTCAAGAGGGTAGTTGAGATAGACGTCGTAAGAAGCGATCTTGGTATCCTTGATGCCGAATTCCTCCCAGCGCTGCTTTGTCCAGAGCGCCTGGCTGAGGTTCTTACCCGTAAGGTGAGGACCAGCGGTGTAATACTTGCTCCATTCCCGTGCGCGCGCCGCCGATGGAGTTCCTAGAAGGAGAGTCTCGAGCTCCTCGTAGTCGAGGCCGTTACCGCTGGGCCAGGAGCTCGGGTACGGGTGCGCGCCGGGGAGATACGACCAGAGCGAACCGCCTTCGCGCGGAAGGAGAGCTGAAGGGAATAAGAATAAAACAATGGCAACGAAGAGAAGAAAGCCCAAGGAATAGCTGCAGGCTCGGCGAAGCTTGTGATGAGGGTACCGGTAACGCTGGGGAGCGACCGGTACGATGAGAAGCGGGGTCGTCTCTGAAGGAGACATGATGGGCTTCTCTCTCATCTCGAGGCGAGAATAACAATAACTAAATATTATTATCCCAGCCGGCTCTGATTTCGCAAGGCGTGTGAGCAGCGAGGTGTGGTATGTACAAGTGATAAGAGGGTCCTCGGGAGTGATAAGAGAGGAGGAGCAATAAATACAGTGGCGGGAGCTTCCGATGCTCAACGTAATCGCGTCAATTGCAGCCTATCTGATCTCATCTGACAGTAAGAAAGGAACTTACCACTAGCGATTCCACTAAGAAGGCATTATTGAAACGGCATTTCGATATGATTGTTTCACGCCCGCTGGGACATGCAATGACGAAACCAGAGTGATACTAGTAAATGTTGGGTCTCTACAACGAGTACTCCGCATATGGTCCCCCGCCATCCAGTGTGGTGCCAGAGGCGCGATCAAGAAATAAAATAAGAGTACGGATAAGTAAGATCGTGTGCGGTGTCTAATACAAGAAAGCATACTCGTAGTTTGCGTGGTCAAACTCGTTCTGTCGTACTGGCAGTATACTCGAAGCAGTTGTGGCGGAATGTGGCTAGTGGCTGGTGCCTCGTGCCTTGTGTGTCGTGTGTGGCTCGTGCCGTGGTACGTCGTCCGCTGTGGCAGTTCCCGCATCACTTCTCCATATCCTAACAGCTGGCTTCTCGAGATTAGAGACAACTCGCCTACAATGTCAAACCAGGGCTATGATGTGGTAGTGGATGTCGACGCCGATGTACATTTTGACACCTTTTCATCATTCTTTCCAGCGAAACAGCGCTAATAGCACAATAGGGTGACGACCTTGGACATACCGACCTTCAAGAAGACCTCGAATTTCACCCGTCAAGTAAGCTCCAAACCTAGTCAACATACTCTAGATCAAGCTAACGGAACTCATCTTTAGACTTCGAGAATGACCAACGCAATGCCAAATCCCACCCAGACAACGGCGCCTTCATAGGCACTGGCGGAGGAAGCTCCTCTCGCCGCAACAGATCCCCAGGAGGCACGCCGACCAAACACGCCTGGTGGTCCATCCACTATTACGAGCAATACTTTGATGTCGACACAAACGAAGTTCTCCGCCGCTGCGTCGCCTCCGTCTACCCTCGTAACAACTTTCTTGACGTTCTCGAAGGCAACGCGGACCTCTACGGCCCCTTCTGGATTGCGACAACTGTCATCGTCATACTTTTCCTAACAGGCACTATCTCGCAATGGCTCTCAAACAATGACAAAAACCACTTCAAGTACGACTTTACCTTGCTTTCTGGTGCCGCCGGTCTCGTTTACGGGTATACATTCGTCCTGCCCATCGCTCTCTGGGGTGCGCTCAAGTGGTTCGGGAGCTCGACCGCTGACCTTGTTGAGTGCTGGGCGCTTTATGGTTACTCGAATTTGATCTGGATTGCGGTCGCTCTTGTTAGTTGGAGCCCGTTGACGGCCTTGAACTGGGCGCTTGTCGGAGTCGGGTTTGGATGGACTGTCTTCTTCCTGCTAAGGAACTTGTATCCTGTGCTCAGCGCGACAGATGCGAAGGCCAGCCGGGCGCTGTTAGTGCTTGTTATCTTGCTGCACGCTGGGTTTGCAATTGCGATTAAGATCTTGTTCTTTGCGTGAGTTTCCCGATTTTATAGCCTATTATGCTCTTGTGACTGATGTGAAATTTGTAGGCATGGAAGCCCCGTTTCCAAGAAGGGTGATGACAAGGACCATGATGATGACGATGGGGATGATCATGATGACCACGACGACAAGAAGCTCATGTTTTAAGTGTAAAATCGAGGTTTGTTGTTCAGGTTGTTTGGTCTGCTCAGTTGGTGTTGTTGACTCGCTCAGGCAGCATTTGGTCACGGAATTTATATTCGGTTGAAGTTGTCTCTTTAGTATTATCTTTGTTTTTTGACTATTTCACCGTGTATACCTCACCTGTATTGTACGTTTTATCCTTACCTTATCTATCTACACGAAGACTAGGATAGAAATCATGTCGAGGAGGAACTGAATTTTACAATTGTTTGATTGACTGCAACTGGTTCCGAGAGTAGCCATGTAAAATATATTGACTCCAGCTCTTCTGATGTTTCTTCAACATTCCAACGCCGCTTGTAAAAAAAGGAACCTTTTTCGCGTTGCAATTCGTCTCATCACACCCTTCCGCACCAGCAACGCAGAAAAAAACGTAACATGAAACGAGTCGCTTATTTCAGCTTCTTCTTGGGGCGCAGCTGGTTGGAGTGACCGCACTTTCTCTTACGGCAGTTGGTGGCACGAGGAGGAAGACGAGCCTGTTCATAGAATCAGTACAAGGTTGTTGGGGTTGGAGACCATGTCGGCTGTTTATCGGGTAGAAAGACGTACGTAGCACTTGCGGCAGATGTTCTTCTCGCAGTTGTACTTGGAAGCGAGGGCCTTGAGGGAAGGCTCGATGATACCACCACGGAGACGGAGGACAAGGTGGAGAGTGGACTCCTATATCGTTGGAAAAAGAGTATCGTCAGTCGACCGTTCAATTCATTCCAGGCGAATTCCATCCGTAAAGATTCAAGAAAATCTCCCCCTCATTGCGACGGGCGCAATAACGGTAATTTGCGCCATAATTGTGACGCAAAGATACCCGCAACTGCCCCGCCCAATGCGTATCCCCAAAGCAATTCCTTCCGCGAATTCAAAATCGGTGTGAACAGTTGCCTCATACCTTCTGGATGTTGTAGTCGCTCAGAGTACGGCCATCCTCGAGCTGCTTGCCAGCGAAGATCAGGCGCTGCTGGTCAGGGGGAATACCCTCCTTGTCCTGGATCTTGGTCTTGACGTTGTCGATGGTGTCGCTCGACTCGACGTCGAGGGTAATGGTCTTACCCGTCAGGGTCTTGACGAAACTATTGTTCAAAAGAACAGTCAGCACATGTTCCTACTCCGATTTCATTGTCGGGTTTTTAATTTTGTCTGGCAGTCTCGTATCGAAATATCGGAGGACGATAGGCGAGGCAAGTGATGGGGAGACTAAATTCAAGAAGTTCTGGAGGACCTACATCTGCACTGTAAAATCGCAGAAAAAAAAGGCATGTTAGCTGGCTGTTCACAGAATAACAATATCACAGGTATATCGTAAGGTATAACGTACTGGCTGCGATTTTTCGTTGTTGCTGGCTGACAATCGCTGGAAGGGTCGGTCGGATGAGGCAATGTCAATTTGGAGAGTTTCTCGCTTAGCAAGCGGTGGACGGGGCACGGGGCTCGGTGATACCCTAAGCCCTAGCGATGTTCTAAGATTGGCGCTCTTGTGGCCTGGGCGCCTGATTTGGCCTTCTCCACATTTCCCGCATTTAACCGGGAAGCCGCAGTAGATCCGGGCAGAGAGCACTATCATTCATGCTTTCGTTAACTGGGGGTATCTATTAATTTTGAATGTAGCCTAGATACAACTTTTTGAGACAGCTAATCGTTTTCCTCATCTAGCATATCTTGGTCACTAAAACCCTCCATGTCTTCAACGTCACTACTCCCTAGGGACTCCATCGGTTGTTCAGCGGAATACTCCAGGCGCCTTTGATCCTCCAGCCATTTGTTGATCTGAACCTCTGCTTGAGAGACACACCTAACAAGCGTAGGTAAAGACATTCCTGTAACCTTGGCGGCAGTTTCGTAGAACACTCGTGCGGTATCCGGTAGCTCGGACTCTTGCCGATAACGAGCATACGAAGACCCATGCCGTGGCACGACCGCGTCGGGATCACTCACAATGGCTCTTGATTTCAGGTAACGCGGAGCCATTCCTAGCATTATCTCTATAGATTTCTCCTCGTCATCTTCACCTGCCGGTTCAGCCTGTCGACTTTCCTTGGATGCTGAGCCTAGAGGGAATAAATGGGCCAAACGGCTCGTACCTATACTAGTTAGCAGAGTTAGACATAAAGAAAGACGGACAACTCATACTCTTGCTGTGATCAAGCCATGAGGTTTCGTACCAGTCCATGTATTCATCCAGCTGGTCAGGAGTCATGGTCAGCACATCCTCTTCGTTAACTAGGATTTCTTTTCCTTTGCCGATCCTTCCCGCCGATGCATCTCGACGATCGAAATGGTTCTGGACTTCTGCCCATGAGTCCCAGTCTATCGCCTGCACAGTCGGTTCTTGCGCGGATTTTGGATGCCTCTGGATGTCGTCAAACGGGAATAGCAGTTTGGTTGCGATTACAACGAGAGTGACTAGTTGGTGTTCTGGCTTATCAAGGGGTTTACGCCTGCCAGTAACTGTGGCTGGATACTCGAATGTGAAGCCCAAGAGTGTTTGTAGCTTTTTGGTAACAGGATATACGTCAACTAGTAAACATCAGCACAGCAATTCGAGGGGTTGCACGTGGTATAACTCACCGGGCAGCGCAAGCCTTTTGATAAGTCTATATAGTAAGATCGGCGTATTTAATGGTGGAAATTGCAGTTTGAATTGCCGTTGGTAAAGAAGCAACAGATCAAACACGGCAGTATGGAGATCCTCCGCTTTTAATAACCTCTATAAAATGATCAGTTAAGGCCCGCAAAACGATGGGCGCACCGTACCTGGGTGTCAAGAAGCGCAAGATACGCTGGCGGTAACTTATCCTTCATATCATTGGGAACTTGAAGTAACACCCTGTAATACGGAATTTCGTTGCGCATAGCCATTCTTAAATGACGATTAGACGGAGTTTGATACTACATACAGCCACATATGACATACCGATGAAAGTCTGCAACGCTCACTGGGAGCCTCATTAAGAGTGCTCCAAGATAGCATAGAGCAATGGTATCGATAAGTCGGGGCCATTGCACCACTTTACTACCAGGTGTGAATGTTTCAGTCTCAGTGTCTTTACGAGCACTCGGCCGCTGGGAACTGAAGAACTCCGGTTGGGAGTCTTCATCACCGAGATCAGCAATCTTTTTAGAGTAGGTCTCCAAACGGAGCGCCCAAAGATCGCGAACGACGTGCTAAAGCCAAGTATTTAGCTTTCCGTCCATTCGAATACGGGAGGAGGATTCATACCTCTAACTCTGGAGGAAACCTTTTGCCATGCACCAGGGCGTGGGACTGTTTCCAGAGAACTAGCTGGTAAATATGCAGATAGAGGCGATACGCCTGGCGACCGCGATATGCTGGCACTTGTTAGACGCTTCGTCTGCGGAGTTGATGATTGGGGTACGAGTGACCGTACTCTTCTCGCCCTTTTCAATGGCAGCCTTCTTCACATGGCTTATCTTGCCCTGTGTTCCGAAATTTTCGGGATCATCCACTACTTGTTGACCCTAAGAAGTAGATGTCAGCTAACCGCGTTCCCGTGAAGGCTGGGGTTAAACTCGACCATACCGCTTGTTGATGGCCCCTTCGACAGAACCAGAGGCCATTATCGAGGAAATAGCGAGTTTCACGGCATCCTTCCTGGCCGCAGCGCTCTCGAGTATCGTATTCCATTTAGGGGCTCTGCTTCATTCTCAGACATGTAGGGTACTGGCAGCAAAATTCATCATGTTTTCCCTCCGCGTTTGGGAAAGGTTGGTGAAAACAGCCTGAATTTTGTGGTCGCTCCCGTTATTCTCTGGGACTGAAGAGCCCCAACCAGAATGCGCTCTTTAGTAATCTACGCATAACACTCAAAACCCCTTTGGGCTATTTTATATACTACAGGTTTCTTGTCGCAATATCGTATAGTATATTTTTCTACCTAGAAAGCTGACTGAGCAGGCTTACCCAGGCACATCTTCGGTTAAAATACATGGTTACGTCATAGAATGATGATTTGATGGCTTCAAGAAGAGTATTTTTTATTCGTCAAACAATCGTAAGAGCATGGAACTCAAGGACTGTCCCGTGGAGAGGCATGCTTGACCTGCCCAATGTATGCTAAAACCTGCTCGCAAAGCACACCCAAGACTACACTGATGGAGTAGAAATCAGTCATGCCATACTATGCCCAAAACGTAGCATCATCCTCCAGTTTAAGGGTAATACATTAACACGCCTCTGAAACAAGTAAGGGCTGGCGCGGCAGTAGATAGACACTACACTATGGTTCTTTATTTGGCACCAGGAGCCTCCTTGACTTCCATGCAGGCCTGCTCACCCATGGCGGTGAGGATAACAACGTCTACAGAAGTGTAAGTGTCCAAATTCTGGAGAGTTGGAAGAAAAAAAGGTGGACGGGACTTACTGCAATCCTTGGCTTCTTCAGTGAACATTTGGTTGATTTTGTCACCAACATCGCCCTCAGGGACCTTGACATCGTCCTTGGTGCCGCCATTGTCATCCATCAGGGAAAGGAAACCGTCATCAGTGACGTCGAGCTAGTGCATGTTAGGGCTTGATCAGATGTTTAATGGTGCCAATCGATACTTACGAGCTGGTATTCGCGACGGCTGACATTGGGGACATCCATGTTGTGGGTGGAAGGGCTGAGATCTTCGTACTTCTTCTGGGTGAAGATGTCGAGGGCGACAAGGTGGACCTTGGCGTGACCGTGCTTGCCAGTCTTGGAGGTGGACATATCGACGATCTTGCAGGGACGGCCCTTGATGACAACGTGACCGTTCTTGCGCAGAGCAGAGCACTGCATGGGGAAGGTGAGCGAAGCGCCAGCATCGGCGGATTCGAAGGTCTCTTGGTGCTGTACGGAAAACCGTTAGTCCTCTTGCTCGTCATATCGCTGACACTATCGCATATCAAATATTCCAACATGTCGCCGGACAATGAGGCCTGGAGCTTTCGATCCGATGCAAGTCATGGGATGAAGTGGGGTAGAGGCTGGTTCCTGTATCCCGGCACCTCAAGCCCAGTGACTGCTGCAGAGCGATGAACCAGGGTATAATTGAACGGAAAGGTGCAGGTAAATAGAAGAAGGGGTAGTACCTCGTCAGCCATGGTGATGGATGCAAAAGGAAATCACAAGAGAGACTCGTAAAAAGACAAAAAGAAAGAGAAGGTGGTTGTTTGGTTTGAAGAAGAGAGGAGAGGAGGAAAAAAATGAAGGGCAGCGTCGAAGGAGGGGAAATTCACGAAAAGAAATCGACAAATCGCCCGTCTTGTTGTGGCGGGGTCCAGCCGCTAAACCCTATTGGGCTAGTGCGTCCCTAACCGGCTCCAGACTGTTTCTCCGACGGTCACATATCCAGATCGAGCCGGATTATCCGGCCTTGGGGACAACCTGGAGCTATACCGGGGGGGGGGTTTCTCTTCTACTATATACCCTCGTTTTTGCCAGTCTCAAGTCAGACGCTCATTAGCCCCGGATTACTCCTCCGACGCCCTTCTACTAACATGATATCTTCATAAACACACCTCCGCAGCTTCTCCGTGTAAGCTCCAGCTGCTCCCAACATGTGGCTCGACCGCATCGCCGGTCACTCGACACCGGATCGCGGTCCTTCTCCGATACCCCAGAGATCATCCTCAGCCTCTCACCTCTCGCCAAATCGTCCGAATAGTCGCCCTGGAATCAGTCGACCAGGGTCGTCGTTGTCCGCCCTGGTTACTCCTTCTCCGAGCGCCTCGACCACCTCTTTGCCAACAGTCGCACGTGTCCCCGAAGAGTCGACGCTAAAGCAGAATGCAACTACAAGCCCACGGCCATCAGATGTCGCTGATCCACTCGATGTGTTGAATGGAATCATTAAGAAGTACAATGAAGAGTCTCAGGCCGGGAGCTCCGGGCGGGAACTCAGCCCCGTGAAGCCGGCGCTGTTGGTGGAAGATATTGACTTCGAAGGCTTGAGCTTGGAGGACTTCATACATAAACCTGAGACGAAAACAGCGGTAAAAGGTGGCATCGGTCCACAGACAATTCAACAGTTCGAAAAAGAAAGGGACAAGTTCCAGGAATTGCACTCCGCTATTTCCGGCTGCGACGATGTATCTAAGTCGGTGGAAATGTACTTGAACGACTTCCAGAATGAACTAGGTGCGGTTTCGGCGGAGATTGAGACACTCCAAACGCGGTCAGTTCAGTTGAATGCCATGCTGGGAAACAGAAGAAATGTCGAGCAATTACTTGGCCCCGCGGTAGAAGAGATCAGTATCTCTCCAGCCGCTGTACGGATGATTGCTGAGGGCCCTATTGACGAAAACTGGGTCAAGGCTTTGAACGAATTCGAGACCAGGACCGCCAGTATAGACGCCAAGACCGCCAGCTCTAGCTCTACCAAAGCGATTGACGACGTACGGCCTCTTTTGGAGGATGTGAAGAAGAAGGTCAGTTTATTTGAATACACCTTATATTATGCGCGTTCTAATTCATAGTCCTAGGCCGTGGAGAGAATCCGAGATTATTTGGTCTCCCAAGTCCGCGCTCTACGGTCTCCGAACATCAATGCTCAGATCATCCAGCAACAGCGCTTGGTCAAATTTAAAGATCTATACAGTTATGTGTCACGTGCTCATCCCACTCTGGCGGCGGAGATTACTCAGGCATACATCAATACTATGCGCTGGTACTATCTTTCGCACTTCACCCGCTATCTTCAGGCATTATCGAAGATCAAACTCTACCCTAGTGACCGGAACGAAGTCTTAGGAGGGGAACCTCACGCCCAAAAAGCTGGTTCGTATTTGCCATCCGAGTCAAGGGGGTGTGACTAACATGCTGCAGGTAACATAGTCCCCGGTAACCGGGGTGGCGCCGCGGCGCACGATCCCTTCTCCCTAGGAAGAAGGGTTGATATCCTACGGACCGGTAACCAGATGGCCATCTCTTCATACCTTGCGGAGGAGGACTCATCTTTCCACGGCATCGAAGTCCCCTTCCGCAACTTTAATCTCGCATTGCTGGACAATGTTTCAGCGGAATATTCCTTCATGACTGAGATGTTCTCGACCTTGTCCTTCCAACAGATATCTCGAAAGGCTTCGGAGGTATTTAGTTCGGTCTTTTCCCTGGGCCAGGGTTTGACTAAGCAGCTCATCGAAAACACCACCGATTCACTCGGCGTGCTGATGTGCGTAAGATTGAACCAACAAGAAGCATTCGAGCTTCAACGGCGGAAGGTGCCCGTGGCAGACTCGTATATCAACGGAATCAATATGCAACTGTGGCCCCGATTCCAAGTAATCATGGACACCCATTGCGAGTCGCTGAAAAGGATTGGCGGGAACACCGGCCGCAGTGCGGTGTCTGCTTTGTCTCTTGCGGGCGGCGACGACCTTAACCAGTCATCCGCACCGCATTTCCTCACGCAGCGCTTTGGGCAGCTGCTTCATGGTATCCTCGTGCTCAGCAGCGAAGCGGGCGACGACGAGCCCGTAGCGAATAGTCTTTCTCGGTTGACCACCGAATTTGACGGACTCTTGACCAAACTCAGCCGGATTGGCGGAGATGCGAAGCGACGGGAGCGGTTCCTCTACAACAACTATTCATTGATCCTGACTATTATTAGCGTACGTAGATCCCTGATCACTGGCGTTACATATACTGACTGGAGCAGGACACGCAAGGCAAGCTAGCAACTGAACAGAAGCAGGTGAGTTTAACCCCTTGAACGACGAAATGGTCGTAGCTAATCGTGGCAGCACTTTGACGAGATGCTGAAGAACGTGGGGCGGCGCAGCTAGACGGGCGAGATACCTGGATATAGACACGCGACACAGATAACTTGGCTGACTGACCACCTGTATAATATTGAATGCTTAGTGATAGAATAGCTGAGCCGTAGATAATGTATATACCCTGCATATTATCGCGACTCGGCACCGAAATACTCGTCGTGGCCTTCCTGTTCCTCTCAGTAGGCTCCGACCTGTGCGGCTCCACCTTCCCCAACTTTGAACTCCGAGAGCTCAACCACCGCCACTCTTCCACCATCTATATTAACCGAATGGTCCGCGGTGATATAATGAGAAGGACACCGTAATTCACTACCCGATATCCGGCATCAAAGATATCTTTCAATGGCCACCCGCGCAGGGTTCTCCGTCCGCACGAGTTTTCGTCTCCCCCGCCGCCAGTTTTCCACCACCCGCGCGTCCTCCGCAGATGTCACCCACGCAGTACGGGCCCATCCCCCATTCTTGTTCACCACACGATCAGCGCCAACTCATAGCTGACCAGCCTACCGTTGAATAATAGGTCATCGGCGGTGGTGTTGTCGGCCTCGCAGTCGCACGCCAATTAGCCTCGCGCCCGAATACATCCACGATCCTCCTCGAGCGGCATGATGCCCCGGGGACCGAGACGAGTAGCCGGAACTCGGAGGTAGCTTTCAATCCTATAACCGAACATACCCATTGCAAGAGGGATGATACGGGAATAGTCGGCTGACTCACTGACCGACTCTGGCGGACCCGAATAGGTAATTCACGCCGGCTTGTACTACGGCGCATCCTCTCGAAAGAGCGAGCTCTGCATCCGCGGCAAGAACCTCCTCTACGATCTCTGTTCGAAGAATGGGATACCCCACCGGAACACGAAGAAATGGGTCGTCGCGCAGAACGAAGAACAGTGCGATGCTACGCTGAAGGTCCACGAGCTTGCGAAACAACTTGGTGTGCCGACTCGTTTGCTTTCACAGTCAGAAGCGGCGAGTCGTGAGCCGGAGGTTCGCGGGCGCGCAGGGGTACTGGAGAGCAGCTCGACGGGGATAGTGGATAGTCATTCGCTGATGACATATTTACAAGGGGACATGGAGGACAAAGGTGGGGACTGTGCGTTCCTTACCCAGGTGATTGGGATAGAAGCTCTAGATGGTGGGAAAGGCGGGTATAAGATTACAGCACGGTCCGGAGGAGGTGGTGAAGAGGAGACTACTACGTCCATAGTCGCAGAGACGTTGATCAACAGCGCGGGGAACTATGCTTGCAATATTAACAACATGCTTCTCCCCGTTGAACGGCACCGGACGCCACTCTATGCAAAGGGGACATACTTCTCCTACGGCGCTTCCTTCCCAACGGGCGCCCCCTCCGTCCTTGTTTACCCCGCGACAATGCCAGGCCAAGGTGGTCTAGGAACTCATCTCACCCTCGACATGGGCGGGCAGGTACGCTTCGGCCCAGATGTGGAGTGGGTTGATAGTCCGAATGACCTCAAGCCGAGCGCCGATCGACTGCAACTCGCGATCCCGGAGATCCAAGCTTACTTGCCGAACGTTGACCCCGAAGCGATCCACTTGGATTACTGTGGGATTCGACCGAAGCTGTCTAAAGCGGGAGCAGTGAACACGGGCACGGGGTTCCAGGACTTCATTATCCAGGAGGAGGAAGGATTCCCCGGGTTTGTGAATTTGCTGGGCATTGAGAGTCCGGGACTGACTAGTTGCTTGGGCATTGCAGAGGTCGTGGACGGGATTCTCTATAAATGATTTCTGCATTGTATGCGACACATGACTTATGCATTTTCTTTGACAGCACACTAGAACATATAACACATTGATACCACCCTGTTATTCTTGGTAGAAGCTTAGCATAAGCTTGAAGTCATGTCCGATTGTGCCCTAAGTATACGCGTATCACCGTTGCCACAATTGACGTCAAGACATCGACCACCGGATTGAAGCCCATCAACGGACCCAATATCAGAAAGGAGATCCAATCCAGTCACTCTATCATCCCAGTGGCTCCAGATTCTAGATCGACATCCATTGTGCGCTCGTCGGAACCAGCGAAGCGGCATTCTAGAACTTTTGCCACGATAAGAGTCGAGACTGAAGCAGCATCCGAATCCACATACATGAGCGAAAGACAATTGAAAAACGACGCTCGAGTTAGACAATATATACAATACGCAAATTTCCATTCTGACGGTTTCATATCCTGTCGCTCTCGTTTCCTCGCTTCGCCTGGCATACGTCTGAACACCTTCACTATAACCACTCAAATCAACCCAACTTGATACAACACAACGTACTCGAATCGACAAATCGACAAACCAACAACATACTAAACCATGACCTCAACACACCCAAAAACCATAGCGCACCCACCAAGCTCCGTCCCCCCGCTACCCACCCCAACAAAATCCAAATCCAACCACAGACGCAACAAAAGCAGCACCAGCAGCACCAACTCCACCACCAGTAATGGTGGTAACAGCAGCAGCAGCAGATGCTGGGACTGGATCCTCGTCCCAGGAAACATGCACTACGCCAAAAACCGTTCTTCGTTCCGCACATACCGACGCGCTCCCGGGAAAATCAACAAGAACCGCGTGTTAGGCGTGGGCACGGTGGAGCTGAAAGTGCGGCGGGCGCCGGACGACGACCGCCCGAATACACTGGTGCTTGAGGATGTGCTGCACTTGCCGAATGCGGTGTGTAATGGGCTTTGTGTGGGGAGGTATCGCGAGCGGAATCCCGGGGATGATATGGAGGTTGCGGGTGGGGAGGGGTGTCGGTGTCAGGTTTGGAGGGAGGGGGATGGGAATAGTAGTCATGAAGAGGAGGATGGACATGGACATGGGGAGGCGCTGTGGTATGGGGAGGAGTATCATGGGTGTTCGAGGGTGGTGCTTTGGGGGGATCCGCAGGGGAGTTCGGGGCTTGAGGATGCGGACGCGGTGGAGTTGCCTGGGGTTGATGCTTCGGCGGAGGAGTTGGATACGTTGCATACGCGAGTGCTGGATCGGAGCCTGGTTTAGAGTAGAGTAAGGGAGAGCGAGCTCATGTAGTGTATCAGGTTTTGATTGGTATCTCATAAAAATATTTAGTCGTACACTGATGGCCGTGAGGAGTCATTATAAGGAGACATATGTTGCTGGTCCAGCCTGCTAGACTCGTAGTATTGTTTGATTAAATCGGACCGAAGTGTTTTTTTAGTAAGGCATCCTGTACGGTTTCTCTTCGCAGACGTCCAGCGCTTGCTATTCAGACCGGTGACAGACAGACACATCTTACTCAACTTCCATGAGAACATCGCTCATGATGTGAAGTACGTAGGAGAACTTGCGTACGCTCCACTTCCCTGCATCCTTCAATAAGCCCGCGTAGTCCAGGAGAATCCGCCGTGCAGACTGGTATCCTCCCTGGAAAGGTACGCCGCGGAAATAGATCGTACCCCCGTTGCGGATGAAGTTCACAGCTGGGTCATCCGAGGGCGTGAAAGACTGGCTCCCACGGGGCTCCATGAAGCTGGTGAAGCCCTCTGTGCCAACCCGCTCCCAATCGATATCATCGAGTAGTTCGATTGACGTTCCACCGACTTGGACCTCACTCGGACTCGGCACCATGAAAATGTACAGCCCAAGGACGAGCGCGGCGGAGAATAGGGAGAAGACAGAGTGGAACATGGTGTGATCGGACGCTTTCCGGTTGGTCATGGCTTTATATATGTGAGCCGCGTGAAGACACGCTCTTCTGGCAGCAGGAGTTTGCGACCACGCTGCGATATCGTCTAGTGCTTTCCGGGCAGGTCCTGCCCCTGCACGCCCGGCAGCCAGGTCAAAGATTTGAGTATCGGCTGTTAATGTCATGCATATATTGTGCCACATGATCGCGGCATTAGGGTTGAGACGTTCAAGGACCTCTCCGTATTTATTTGCGATCTGCAGTTGAAGCGACGGCAAACATCGAGCACGCCCGTCCATGGCGTACGTGTGGCAGGGCGCAAAGGGGTAGCTTGCTCTGTTCGACAAAAGGCGGTGGTATGCTTCTGATAAGCGGAGCTGGACCATCGCCAATACGCCGTGAATGCAGAAATCGTCCACGGGGCTATCTAACCCGGGCACGGTAACGTTCTCCGACGGTGCCATAACGGTTGGCATCAGAAGGCGCTTGCCGCTGCGGACAAGCTGCATCCATCGCATTGAACCATTTGCCCGGAAGAGACCTTCATTGCAGGGTAGAATGAGTTGGATCGAATCGGGAACGATAATAGGGCTGGTTGACAAGAAAGAAGAATACCACGAGTCCAACAATAGGAGCCCAGTAATTAACCTAAAAAGTCAGCATTTAATCAGACGGCGGGTTGGAAAAACATACCGCTTAACCGATTCAATTTTGCTCCAAACCTTCCACCTAATGTCAATATCGGGAACCGTTTCAAAGAGGGTTATATCGAGGATTTGACCTTCCGTGGCCGAGAAGAGTCCATGTCGTTGCGCAATCTATCTTGTCAGCGATGCAAAGACTGATCGGAGATTTATACTTACCGACATGAGGTTGACATACAGCATCTGCGACTTTTCGAGATGCTCCTTTTCCTGTTTCGATTAGCAGATATTATCTAATTAGACCAAATAAGCTTACCCCAGTCATGGCGGCCAGGTTTAGAAAAAGAAAGGCTGCTGCAAAAGTGTTCATGGTGCCCATAGTATTCTCAACGCCAACAGAGCATTTAGCTAGGTCTGCAGTGATTTTATCCAGAACAAACTGCCAATTGTCAGCGACTGCCAATGAATAAATGAAACGGACTTACGGAGAAGTTCTTCGAAACAAACGTTGTTGTCCCTTTCGTACCCAGCATGATCATCCCAATCAGACACATGACATATAGAACCGGAAGACGGGTATTCTTTGCAGAAAACGTCGGAACATGGACGAACGGAACAAGAGGGTGGAAATTGCGAAAGTACAAGTCAAGCGCCATGTCCAGGATCTCTGCCGGAGGGAAGGTGGGCCGCCCCCCAAATGCTGAATTGGACGTGGGCGACACCGCGTGATTTGGCGATTGTAACTGACCGCTGGTAGGCCTGATATGGCCGAACGCCGCTTGCAGCTGCTGGCGGCATTCCTCATCAAGGCCGTATCGTGACCCGGGAAGGAGCCCAGAAGGGCTACTGAACGAGTGAGAAGAATGCATAGAGAAGATATTGTCAACGTCGCTACAGGCCACGTCCCGCCATAGGCTATTCATGAGACGCCCCGTGGTGTTCGACGGAGCCAGCCAGTACCGCTGCACTCTTGCAAACCGCTCATTCGGGATATCGCTGGTCGTCTTTCCGCTGAGATCGTCCGGTTGAGGCCTGGCCTGCTGCTCCGGGGTAATGGCAACGTTGTCTCCTATTAAACTGAAATTGGCGTCACCTATCATATCAAGCGACCCATGATGCGAACCCGTATCTCCGCGCGGCTCCAGCCAGAACTGTAGCATGTCGTTCGGCACCGCGTCGAACATCGGCGTTCGGTATGTCTGTTGGTCTGTCGTAGCATGGCCCATGGCCGTGGGCGCCGGCTGTGCGGCCATCTCATTCCAACCAAAGTACGCCGGCTGGTCTTCAACCATCATGGAGCCGACATCCGGCTCGGTCCGGCCATGGTGTGCGGAGATATCAGCGAGGAAATCCAACGACGAAGGCGGAATGTTCGAAGGGCCGGAAAGGGATATATCACGCGGCGCGACAGGGAGGTTATGCGGCGATTGCGTATCGGCAGCAGCATCCATGGGAAGGAAGCGGGAAGGGTCAAGGGAAGCGGGCGTCTGCTGGGAATTGGCGGAGGACTGGGCGATTGATGGAGCGCGCGGCTGGCTCTGTGTTGCAGTGCCGTTGGCTGCAGTGCCATTTGTATTGTGGCCTTTTGCATGGCGGCTCAGGACATCGCTATAAAGATTAGCAACGGAACTTGCAACTTGCGCAGCTCGTCCAAGTGGAGGTACCCACCTGCGGGAAAATCGCTTGTGGCAGACGCTACACTCGTAAGGTTTTTCTTTGGTGTCTGAAGATATCTATTAGCAATGCGCGATCCAGCAGGGTCGCCGAACTCACGCGACCGTTCATGGCGCTTGAAGTGCTCCGTCTTCTTGAAGCGACGGTCACAGATATTGCACTTTCGGATGACCATGATGGACTCGCGAGAGGGCGAGGACTGGGTAAGAAGTGATAGGGCCTAGTGCGATGGATGCATATCGCGGCGCGAGTAACCGGGGCACATCTGGCGACAGTACAAGCTGGAGGGCAGATATCGGCAGCTGCGGACTGGAGCAGAAGAGCAGAGAAGTTGAAAGTTGAAAGTTGAAAGTTGAAGTTGAGCTGGTGAGGGGAAAGCGCAGTACCGTACGGAACCGGCAACGCACGGGGAACGTCAGCCAAAGCGCAGGGCTTGGCTGGTGATCCCGGTATCGCGCCGTATGCCCGGGGAGGAACAAAAAAACCGGGGTAGTCACACGCTGGGCCAATCACAGCCGCTCAATTCTGGCCCTGGATTGACTCGCAGCACATCCATGGCTTGGTCATCATTACGAGGCCTCATTTAAATTGGCTGAATTGGAGTCCCAAAAGTTGGTAGGTCCACGTGATCGCGATCTACGGATTACACTACACCGGTGTATACCGGTGGAGTAGCCGGCAGTTCTTGTCTGTCAACTCCCGACACCATCATGGATACTCATACCAGGGTACATATTCACTTGAAGTGACTCTTGCTGGCGGAGCCAATACTGCTGTGAATGCCGAGTCTAAGCATAGCACTATATATAGTTAGGAGTAACAACAATTAAAGGTTATTAGCCATAATGAGAAGCAATCTAACAGTGAATCAACATTTTATATATATAGTAATGATGTTGCTATTGATATACATCACTTCACCAACTCAGCCAACCGCCCATCATCATAAAACACCTCCAACCGCTCCTTCCTCTCCTGCTTATCCTTCTTCACCTGCCACAGGATCTCTTGAATATTAGGATAAGACGAGAACTTATCCGGCAGCGCATCCCAGACCCTCGGATCCGTGCCCTGGTCTTTAAACACACCACAGCCAGAGCGCGCATACTCAGTGAAGAGGAACGACCGACTGCTCTCGACCATAATAGTCATTTGATCTACTTTATTAGCCAGCAATTCTTATAGGAAAGAAAATAAGAAAAGAAAAGAAGGAAGACATACTCTCCAAAATCCTCCTCGGCTCATTAACCTGCTCTCTACTCTCCCACACATACTCCGGACTGAAATTCCCATGCGGCGTATGACTGATCTCTACACTCCCGCCACCCGGTAAGAAGTCATCAGATCGGCCGAGGCCATTCCCGTACAAAGAAGCCAGAAACTCCGTCGCCGAGTTGCGGTGGAAGTAAGGCAGGCGGAAGGTATTCGAGGCGACGTCCCAGCGGGGGCCGAACCAGAGGAAGTCGGCGAGAGGGGTGACGGGGTCGCGAGAAGGAGCCGTCAGGACGCAGTTCACGGATGGGTCGGTGTGGTCGATGGAGGTTGCGTTTTGGGAGGAGAATTTGGTCAGGTCGTACTAAACACTGTTAACGAGAGAGGAGAGAAGTAGGCTGGGGAAGTAGGGCTAATACCTTGTAAGGAACGACATTACCATGCCATGCAACAAGATCAAACGGAGTATGATCCTGCTCAAGAGCATTATACAGCCCGTTCGCCTTATTAACAACAGTCCAATCCTCATGCAAATTCTCATCAATGTGCGCAACAGGGTGCAAGAAATCCCTCGGATTGGCAAGTCCGTGACCACCAAGCGGGCCCAAGTCAGGGAGTTCCCATCGAGACCCCCATACCTCAGTAATATACCCCCTCGCAACAGAATGACCAGGGCCTAAACGCACAGCAAAGCGGATTCCACGCGGGATTACACAGATCTCACCGGGCTGGACGAATAGCTTCCCCAGCTCGGTTTGGATATCCAAGTTACCCAGCTGTGCTACTATAAGGAAGTCACCGTCCGTATTGCAGAAGGCTCGGTGGTCCATATCGGCATTGACCATGAAGACATATAATGCGATGCCCTCACGTAGATTTGGGTCACCACTCCCGCCGATGGTGTGTAATCCATCGACGAAATCAATCTTCTCGCCTTCTTTGGGCAGAGGGAAGGGGGACCACTCGCCCTGTTCTGCTAGCGTAGCGACTCGCGGGTTGAGCGTTAAGAAGCAGTTCTCGATGTCTGCCTTGTGCTGGATATTGGTCTTGTATCCATCTACTTATATTAGTACTTAAAGCAAAGTAAAGCAAGTTATAACATACTATGAGCAGCAGCCGGTCTAACACGGTACATATAAGTGCTGAAATTGGAATGCCGGGGCGCCGTAAACGCCGAATATGTGATGCCCTCCGTGTATAGACCGAATCTCGGGGCTTGAGGATTGTTCTGACCAGCAGGCAGCGTGCCTGGGATCACCTCGGACTGGTGTCTGTTGCCGAAGCCGGCCATGTACTCGTACGGGTCGTTGTCGCGGGTTGGCTTGCGGGTCATGGTGTCGGTGTAGTGGAAGACCTTTTGCAGGTCCTTGATAGGGGAGCGTTCTTTGATTGGAGGGGCGGCCATTTTGATGTGAGAAGATGGAGTGAGTTGAGCAGGGAGTATACAGTCGAGGATGTAAATATAAGGAGTGCCTGGGTTACTTCTATGTGGAGCAGCCTGGCCCACATGTTTGGTTTGGCTGAAGTTAAGCGGGAGCAGTTCATGGAACCAGAGCTCCATGTGGATTGATTCCGATATCACGGAGGCTCATTTGGATGGTGTTTGCGGGGCGATGTGGAGAGCAGCCTGAAGCTATACAATGAAGCTATACAAAGCTATACAACTGGACAACTACATACATTTAACTAGTGATATTAATCAACAGCCAGAACATCGTCCACCATTCTTCCAGACGCTCCCAGGTAGTTCACCGGATCACACAGCTCTCTCACCCTCTCCACACTCATCTTGTCTGTTACTTCTGTCTTCTTCAGCAGCTCCTCCTCCAAGCTCACTCCGTTCTCAATGCTCTCCCGACAAGCCTCATACACAATATCATGCGCTCTCTGCCTGCCCACAAACGGTGCAAGACCCATCATAACCGCTTCCGCCACAATCAACCCCCTGGTAGAGTGTAGATTCTTCAACATGGCCTCCGAATGCACACACAACCCCCCCAGGGCAAACTTGGTCTGCTCCAGAGCCCCAACAGCAAGCACAAAGCTCTCCGGCACCGCAACCCACTCCAGATGCCACGGCCCACTGGCTCTCTCAAAGTCCGCAACCATCCCATCCAGCACCAGGCCCGCATTCGAGCGCAACACCTTGGACGCCGCCAATATCACCTCCGACGAAATCGGATTCCGCTTCTGCGGCATCGTACTCGACGCGCCCCGGTGCGGCACAAACGGCTCAGACACCTCGCCCAGCTCATTCGACGACATGATAATCACATCCAGCGCAAGCTTCCCCATGGAACCACCCAGCAGTGCAAGATAGTTCGTCACCTCCGCAACCCCATCCCTCGCTACATGCCACGTAATAGGCGGGTCAGCAAGGCCCAACTCCTCCGCCAACGCCTTACGCACGCGGATCCCATCATCCCCATCCCCCAACGACGCAAGAGAACCCGCCGCACCACCAAACTGCACCAACAACGCGCGCTCCTTCAACTGCGCCAGCCTTGCCTGATGTCTCTGAAACCCAGATAGCCAAACCGCACATTTATACCCAAACGTCACAGGAAGCGCATGCTGGAGATGCGTCCTCCCAGCCATAGGCGTATCGCGGTACCGCACCGACAACCCACGCAGAATCCCAATGATATCCTCTACCAACCCTTCCACAATCTCCAGCCCGGCCTTCATCTGCAATACACTGGCGAGATCCATGATATCCTGCGTCGTGGCGCCCCAGTGCACGTACTTGCCCGCGTCGGCGCCGCACATGGCCGACAGCTGCCGCACGAGAGGCAGGATCGGATACCCGACTATCTCTGTCTCGTGGCGCAGACGCTCCATATCCAGGGCCGAGGAGTCGAGTACTTTGCTACTGACGAGGGAGCCGATGTGTGGTGGGATGACGGCGCATTTGGACTGGGCGCGGGCGAGCGCGGCTTCGGCTTCGATGCATCGTGATATGTACGCTTCGTCGTCGAAGACCTGGTTTGTTAGTTTATTTATCTATTTCTTTACTTTTTTTGGGGGGTTTTACTTTGCGGATTTGGTCTGTGCCGAAGAGCGTGCGGAAGATGCTGGAGTCGATGGCGCTGACGGAGCCGATGCTGCGTCTGGGGATGTGTGCGATGCGTGCGATACGCAGTGGGCGCGAGGCACGAGAGAGCTGTGCGAAGAGGGACATTGTGATTGAGGAAATGGAAAGAGAGTTAGAGTACTGAATACTGAATACTGAGTTCAAATATGGAATCCGGGGCCCCACGAGTTTCATTCTGTGGGGCTAATTCTAGTATCAAATATGCAGCTAACTATACTATGAAATGTGCTTGATTTTACGAGTTATTCTGCGAGTTATACTGAGTTATACTTGTTACTCCCGAATAAACAGCGAGGCCACGCCCATCCCCGTACTCGCACACATGCTCACAATCCCAACCTCCTTGTCCTGTCTCTTCAGCTCTGCCAGCAGCGTCGCCGTTTGGCGCCCTCCTGTAGCTCCGATGGGATGTCCCAATGCAATTGCACCGCCGTTCGGGTTGACCTTGGCCATGTCGATTCCAAGCTCCCTGATGCAGTGGATGGACTGGCTGGCAAACGCCTCGTTCAGCTCGAAGACATCCACATCGCTCTGCGAGACCCCGCTGTGCTTGTAGAGATTGCGAATGGCATCAATCGGCCCAACGCCCATCTCGTCTGGGGCACAGCCTGCAACTTGAGTCCCTGCAAATCGAGCAACCGGCTTGATCCCATGCGCCTCAGCCCACGCCCGACTGGCCAGGATAGTCGCAGATGCCCCGTCGGATATTTGCGATCTACCAGTGTTAACAAACTTCCGATAGATATAGATGGATACTCACGAATTCCCAGCTGTAGAGGATCCCCCCTCCAGAACAGGCTGCAGCTTCGCCAGTTTCTCCAGCGTAACCCCAGCCCTAACTCCATCGTCCCTATCCACAACCTCAAACGTCTCCTTGCCCGTCTCGGCATCCACCCTCCTCGCACTAACAGGCACAATCTCCTCCCTGAATCTCCCTTGTGCCTGCGCCTCAGCAGCCTTCCTCTGACTCTCCACCGCAAACTCATCCTGCTCCCCCCTGCCAACCCCATACCGCTCCGCAACATTCTCACTCGTCCTCAACATCGGCACCAGACAATCCAACGCATCCTTCACCCCAGACCCAAGCACAAGCGGCGACACATCCCTCGGAATCCCGCGACTCGGGTTATAATTCCTACTCATACTCTCCGCACCACCCGCAAGACCAACCCCAATCTGCCCAACCGCAATCGCATGCGCTATATGCGTAATCGCCTGCAGACTACTACTGCACTGACGATTCACGGTATGGAAAGTCGTCGAATTAGGGAAGCCCGCTGCATTGAGCGCGGTGCGTCCTGTCTTTGCGAAGCCCAGCTCCGCGAGAACATTGCCGATGAGAACGTCGTTGACTGCGGAGAAGGGGATGCCGGAGCGTTGGATTGCGGATTGCAGGGCTGGGATGAGCAGTTCTTCCGGGTAGCTGTCTTTGAAGCCGCCTTTGAAGGCGCGCGTGATGGGGGTGCGTACGGAGGAGAGGATGACGATGTCGTGGGGGGTTTTTGTGAGCGCGTTGCGGAACATTTTGTCGGTGAGATATTATTTAGAAAGAAGGTGAGAGAAGTGTTATCGAGTATGTTTGGATCGTGCGGAGATGTCTGTACGGTGTAGACTGGAGGTAGTGCTTGTGTGGGGTTGCCCCACTACCGACTCATATCATCATATACAACTTCTGTATATCCGAGTTTCCGGCATGCTGGGATAATAGGGACTCCCAAGTCGGAGAACCCCACATGCGCAGCTCTCAGACAGCTCAGATGAACGGTGAGTAGCAGGCAGTGGGGCAGAGCTGCAACGGGGGACCGTGTTGACACTTGACAGTTTTAGTTATCATAACAAGGCTTAGAATCCTAAAATCATCTTCGATGGACTTCCCATCCTGATATCAAGCCCAATCACCTTATCCGGGCAGTAGGGCAATTCCAGTTCAAGCACGTCCTGCTACCCGGAGAGCTGTTCGGGTTGCACATATATAAATCCAACCCAAGGCTGCTGGATTTTCGAGATGAGGAACTGAGATGCTCTGATGTTTATAAATAAGGTCGCATTACTTGTTTACTATTGGGTAGCATGTTGACATGCTCGACTTCAAAGTCTTTGTCAACCAAGTAAAGTAACCGGGTACCCCGTGGCCTTGACAGGCATGCCTAACAATCCTTCGGCCCATATCGTTGTACCACGTTTACCAAATGGACCTGTGGTTATCCAGTCCAATTGCCAGTTTTAATGGGTTTAACATTGAGCGTACTGCTCATGGTTATCTGTTTTGGTAGTGGCTCGATGACCGCTGAAGCTCACCAGGCTCTGTGCTCACAGTTGTTGTGGTGCCTCAGGCAGAGTCGGAAGAGCGCACATCCGATCTGCCAGCCGCGGTGGGGCGAGGAAGGAGTCTAGACCAATAGAACGACTTAAAACTATGGCAGTTGCTGGTTAGTCAGCACAGGTGCCGAGGGAGAGCCCGACTTCGGATGGCGGCAAAGAGCAGGCCGGATAATCACTTTGTCGGACTCTCCCCAGCGCATCCTGCAGCCCCACGCTGTAGCCGGTCAAGCATGGAGCTCTTTTATTATTTCCAGATGCCTCCGCTCCCTCTTCTCTCTTCAATTCCCCAGAATTGCCCTCCATCATGGCTCGACCCGTCCCTGCGGTCGTCCGCCCGTTCGCCGTCTGGCGGCGGCAGTTCTCCGCCTCGTGCTCTCGACCTGCTGTCGACAAGCGCTGCACCACCGCCGCTGAAGCCATCACGGACATGAAGGGCTCCTCCACAATCCTTGTGGGAGGGTTCGGTTTCTCCGGTGTGCCCAACACCCTGATCAACGCTGTTCGTGACCGCCCCGAGATCAAGGACCTGAACGTTGTCTCCAACAATGCCGGTATGCCTGGTGCTGGTCTTGGCCAGCTGCTCGAGTCGAAGCAGATCAGTAAGATGATCGCTTCGTTTATTGGCGAGAACAAGGTCTTTGAGAAGATGTATCTCTCTGGCGACCTTTCTCTGGAACTGACCCCCCAGGGCACCATTGCTGAAAAATGCGCTGCTGGTGCCGCTGGTGTCCCTGCTTTCTACACCCCTGCTGCTTATGGAACTATCGGTAGGTTATCTTTGCGTACCCCATTCCAATAAACAAGTCTAATTCTGTAGTACAAACTGGTGAACTCCCCGTGCGCTACAACACGGACGGAACGGTCGCGGAATACTCCAAGCCCAAGGAAACCCGCGAGTTCAACGGCAAGGCTTATATCATGGAAGAATCGATTTTCGGTGACTACGCTCTGATCAAGGCCGACAAGGCCGACAAGCTCGGCAACTGTCAGTTCCGCAAGGCCCAGAACAACTTCAACGAGGCCATGGGCAAGAACGCCAAGTACACCATCGTCGAAGCCGACCAGATCGTCGAGGTCGGTGAGCTCCGCCCCGAGGAAATCCACCTGCAGGCCATCTACGTCAACAAGGTTATCCAGAGCCAGGAAAAGAAGCAGATTGAGAAGCTCACCTTCGCCAAGGATCCTAGTGAGATGCTCCAGGCTGGTAAGTTTGTCCAAACTTAGTGCTCTTGGGAAATGCTAATACTTCCAGGCTCTGGCGAGGCCACTGTCCGTCGTGAGCGGATCGTCAAGCGTGCCGCTAAGGAATTCCAGGACGGCATGTACGTCAACCTCGGTATCGGAATGCCTCTTATCGCTCCCTCGTACCTCCCTGAAGGCGTCGAAGTCTTCCTGCAGGCTGAGAACGGTATCCTCGGTCTGGGCGGCTACCCCCGCCCCGGCGAGGAGGACCCCGACCTCATCAACCCCGGAAAGGAGACCGTCACTCTGAGCAAGGGTGCTTCTCTGTTTGGATCCCACGAGAGTTTCGGCATGATCCGCGCTGGCCGCATCGACATGACCATGCTTGGTGCTCTGCAAGTCAGCCAGTACGGAGACCTCGCCAACTTCATGCTCCCCGGTAAGGTCAAGGGTGTTGGCGGTGCCATGGACTTGGTCGCCAACCCCGAGAAGACCAAGGTTATTGTCACTATGGTATGTACCTTATCTGTGTTATACTAAAGTCGTGCTAACAAGCGCAGGAACACACCGACAAGAAGGGAAACGCCAAGATTCTGTCCCAGTGCTCATTCCCTCTGACCGGCCCCCGCTGCGTGTCCAAGATCATCACCGACCTGGCCGTCTTCGAGGTCAGCACCACCGACGGCCTCACCCTCGTCGAGCACGCCGAGGGCGTGACCGTCGACGAGATCCGCAGCAAGACAGAAGCCCCATTCAAGGTTGCGGCTGACCTGAAGCCGATGCTGTAAATCTGTATATATGATACCTAGTTTGACAAAATTTCAATTCAATTCCTTGTTCAACTTCTCCGCACGTATAGTAGAATGTAGAATAAAATAATAAGATGTGGGGTCGAACCCACCGGTGGGGCAGCACCAAAAGTCTCCAAATCAACAACCTTCTCCAAACTATTTTCTGAATAGCATCAACTATCAAACACGGCAGTCGACATGCTCAGCCGCCTCTGCCTCCCATTTAAGCCCAATGGCATCACAATCCGCGCCCTGGCCACAGCCAGCAACACCAACACCAAGAACAAAAACAAGAAACTCCCCCTCGCGGGTCTAAAAGTGCTCGATCTCAGTCGCGTCCTCGCAGGGGTATATACTCTCGCATCTCATAAGATTGGACATAACTAACAAGCAAACAGCCATACTGTACCCAAATACTAGGCGACTTGGGGTAGGCTTTAACTGCACTAGACCAAAAAAAGGGTGTAATGCTAACTGCTCCCAGCGCAGACATAATCAAAATCGAACACCCCGTTCGCGGCGACGACACACGCGCCTGGGGGCCTCCCTACGCACCCTACATTGACGGTCGAGAAGGAAACGGCGAGAGCGCATACTACCTCTCTGTACGCAGCCCAAGTCTCAGACCAAACCAAATCATAAAGCTAAGACTTAGGCTAACATCCGCAGGTAAACCGCAACAAACGAAGCCTGGCACTCTCCTTCGCAACGCCCTCGGGCCAATCCATCCTCCACAAACTGGCCAAGGAAGCAGACATCCTGGTTGAGAACTACCTCCCGCATAATCTGAAGAAATACGCGCTGGACTATGAGACATTATCCAAGATAAACCCGTCCCTGATCTACACCTCCATCACGGGGTACGGCCAAACAGGACCCTACAGTAACAGACCCGGATTCGACGTCATGGTCGAAGCGGAGTTCGGGCTTGCGCACTTGACAGGGAGTAGAGACGGTCCGCCGGTGAAGGTTGGTGTTGCCGTGACGGATCTGACGACGGGGTTATATGCCGTGCAGAGTATTCTTGCGGCGTTGTGGGCAAGGAGTCAGAGTGTCGAGCCTGGGGATGGGACAGGGGGCAAGGGCGAAGGACAGCATCTGGATGTCTGTCTGAGTGATTGCCAGGTTGCGACGCTGGCGAATATGGGCGAGGGCGTGTTGGTTTCGGGGGAGAAGGATACGGGGAGGTGGGGGACTGCGCATCGTATGCCCCCTATTTCTCACTCGAGTGGTTGTGTTGAGAAAGAGAGATTGCTAATATGGTTATGTGATATAGCATCCGTCGTCCCGTACCAATCCTTCGCAACAAAAGACGGCGACATCTTCGTCGGCGGCGCAAACGACCGTCTCTTCGGCATTCTGTGCGCTCGCCTGCAGAAACCAGAATGGGCCAGTGATCCGCGCTTCCTCACAAACACAGACCGGGTAACGAACCGCACCGCGCTGGAAACGCTGATCGAGGCGGAAACGAGCAAGTCTACGACATTGGAATGGACGGAGCGCTTCGAGGGGAGCGGGCTGCCTTTTGCTGTTGTTAATGATGTCAAGCAGACTATGGAGCATGAACATGTCCGTGCAAGAGGGATGGTGCAGACGATTGCGCATCCGGCTTGTGGTCCGCTTAAGGTGATCAGTCCGCCGGTGAAGTATTCGAGGGCTGAGCCGAGTGTGAGGCGTCCGCCGCCGTTGTTGGGGGAGCATACAGATGAGATTTTGGGGGAGATTGGGTTGAGTCAGGGGGAGATTCAGGAGTTGAGGGGGGACAAGGTTGTTTCTTGATAGTATAGCAGTATATAGATGTACTGGTGGTGAATAGACTATATACTAAATCTCGAAAGACCTAATTCTTAGAATAAAACTGCGTCATATCAACCCTCAACTTATCATACCCCAGCGCAATCTCCCTACTCAGATCCTTATCCGTTTCCGCCTGTATACAGACCTTAAAGAACGGATCATTCTCGCGCGCCGTGTCCGCGTCCTGGTGCAAGCGCGCAAAATTCTCCCGCGACATCGGGTCAATAATCTCCACCCAGATCTGTCTGCGGATCTCGGCATATTTGTCAAGGATGCTTGAGTCGGCCAGTCCTTTGTGGATCCCGATGAGGGCGTCGTAGAGACTGCCCACGTCCGCGATTCCACCGGTTAGGCCGAGACCGCCGCTGTAGCAAATTTATCAGTTACGGATTTGGGGGAAAACGGGGGTAGGAGTGGGTAACGCACAATGGGTTACACAGATGCGCCGCATCAGCCGCGAGGACGACCCTCCCAACGCGGAACGAGGGTGCACAGCGCTGCTGTAGTTTATACGGAGAGATATTGGTGAGTTTGTACTCTCCCGGCTTTGGGTGTCCTGGGAGGATATCCTCGTAGCGCTTTGGTTGGCGGGCGATGTATTCCTCACGGCTGAGGTTGGGGATTTCCTTGTATGTGACCCGGTACAGCCCGTCATTTGTGATCCGGGCCGCCATGTAGAGATTGTCCGGGTGGATGATGAAGTTTGAGTCCGAGGGGAGGGTTTTTGTGAAGTCATAGTAGACCTGGTAATCGTTAATATTGTGTTGCATATCGGGAAGAATATGGGAGAGGTACATTGGTGGCGATGATTTGCGCGTTGAGGGTTTCACCTGGGTATTCGGGCCCGAAGAGCTCGCGGCGAACGGTACTGCTTGCGCCGTCGCAGCCGATTATATAGTCCGCCTGCATGCGCTGCTGGCCTGTTGGAGTCTCAACGTCTACCCAAGCCTGGCCTGCATCCTGTCCGACTTTCAGGACGCGATGAGACCATTTCAGATGTGCCGTGGGTTGGCGCTGGATGTGCTCGACGAGCAGCTGGCCAAGGAGGTCGAGCGGCAGCACCACCATGCGGTGCGGGTAGTCTGCAGGGAGATGCTCGGTGGTGGTCCCCGCCACGAACGTGGTGTCGGGCTTGCGCCAGGCCATGTTTTTGAAGGTGAAGCCGCGGGCTTTCACATCGTCGAGAACACCTGCGCGGTCGAGCTCGTAGGCAGCCGGGGAGGCATAGTGTGCTGCGCGCGGTTGGTCGTTGACCTTTGTGTCGGCGTCGAGGAGATCGACTTCCACGCCTTGTTTGGCGAGGAGGAGGCCGAGAATAAGACCGGATGGGCCTGCGCCGACGATGATGATCTACTGCGTATTAGTCCCCTGTTTCTAGTGCGGGGCAGAAGACTGACCTTTTTGAAAGCCATTACTGTGTTTGATAGTTGACTCCTGTCACATCGGCGCTGCATATGAATGACTTCGCCGTGGGGCAACCCGTCCCTTAAGCCATCGGCTGAGTTGGCTAACTTGGTCGGCTTGCGGGGCTGCGGAGGCTGGGGGATCCCCAGAACCCGGGAGTACCCCTTAAACAGCCCGATTCTTGACGTCGAGGGGAGATGGCGAATAAGAATTACCACAGAAACCGCTGCTGGAAGTTCGCCGAGGGAGCTCCACTCCACGCACTCACGCTCGGTTGCGGTTCCGGGCTCTCCTGCGCTTGCAGCCGTTGCGACTGTTCCTGCGTCACAGGTGCATCTACAGCAGCGGGAATAGCGAACACCGGCTGATCAAGATTAGGCGTGGAAGTATAATTAGAGGCATGCTCTGGAGCTGCTCGCTGGCAGTCCTCCTGCCACGACCGGATCTCCTGCACAGATCGTAGCGGAAATAAGCCCCAGTACTCGTTGCCCCGTTTCCCCGACCGGAGCTGCGCCGTGGGATGTGGGATGCCTGCAAGCTGGGAGTCGGAAACCTGCTCCAGAAGCCCTAAGAGGACATTCTCTGTTTCATGGAGGCGGCGCTCGAGGGCCTCGATGTAGCCTTTTGCGGGTCCTCTGTTGCGATTAGCATTTGAGACTTGCTCGGAGTCAAATCGTAAATACCGCTTCAGCTGCTCGGGCCAGTCGCAGTTTCTCCCGTGGTCATGGCATTGTATGCACTTTGGCCTTTATTCTATTAGAGTTGTGCGATCGTCCTGCGTTGTGATGCTTACCTGTTTCCACTACACTGCAGGATTAGCCGGGCTCTGCTGGGGGGAGACGCTTACCTTTTGTTTACGCAGGCGACAAGAGTTGCAGGCTGTTGTAATGCGCGACTGAGATCGGACAGGCATCTTGAGGAATAAATACAATTAATGCAGGTCGTGATGTGAGCTGGGGATGACAAGTTGGTGTCGCGTGGGGACAGAAAATATGGCATCCATTCACGTGACTTGCATACACTGTTTTATCTTTTTATAATATTTATCCTTATTATAAAGAGATTTCTCATTATATACCAAGTATTTTGAGTGGAAAGGAAGAGGGGAAAAACCGGCTGCTGGACTGCATGCCATGATATAGTACGAGAATAGAGGCCTCTTCATCCTTTCCATGCTCTTCTCTATACAATGGGGTATCCATTTTATATGTAGCTACTACGTCGATAGTAGGTCAATTCAATGCATCTATACACTGTAAGTCCTAGGGTGCGGGTTAGCACTGACATCGTCCAAGTTCTTCTGTTTCCCTGAGATGCTTCCAGTCACGGTGGATAATGAGTATGTCTTCTGCTCCTGGCGTGGACTTGAGAGTCTGGCACTAACGTGAATATACAAACTGAAGAATATATCTACATGGTGTTCAGTGTTTTCATTATGCTTGTATCTGGGCTATGGGTTGCTAAAAGAAAGTCATACAAGCCCGGTTGCGGTTCATGCGAGATCGGGACTACCGGTAGTGGATGACTACCAACATCGGAAATCTCAATTCAATTCGGAATACCAATCCCGTGAGGTCGACATGAACTCATACACTCAACGTAATTAGAGAGTTCTATCGGATTTCTTGTCCAGGGAGAGACTGGAAGCATGTCCGATGGCGGATACAGACTGCGGGGTTCGGGGACAGATCAGGCAGATTGTTCTACCGATATACTCCCGCCTTATATAACGAGCTATATGCACCCACTACCACAACACGAACAACCACCAGAAATATAACACAGAAGATGCATCGGATCGCTTCAATCCCAGGTGACGGCATTGGCCAGGAAGTGGTGTCAGCCACCATCGAGGTCGTCAGCAAGCTCGCCTCCAAGCTGGGCTTCCAGATCGAGTTCTCCCATATCCCATGGGGAACCACCTACTACAAGAAACACGGCCAGTTCATGTCGGACGATGCCTTGGATGTTCTCCGCAAGTTCGACGCAGTTCTCTTCGGCGCTGTCGGCGATCCCGGTGAGTTTCCCGCCTCTGCAAGTGGTTCCTCTGTCTAATAGTGATAGATGTCCCCGACCACGTTTCCCTCTGGGGTTTGCTGTTGAAGATCCGCAGCCCTCTTCAATTATATGCCAACGTCCGCCCTGTCCGGACATTCCCTGGCACCAAGACCCCCCTCAACACGGCCAAGAACGGTATCGACTGGGTGCTTGTTCGAGAGAACTCCGAAGGCGAGTACTGCGGTCAAGGCGGCCGCAGCCACATCGGCCAGCCGTGGGAAGCAGCAACAGAGCTTGCCATGTTCACCCGCGTGGGCATCGAGCGCATCATGCGTTTCGCCTTTGAGACGGCCCGTTCGCGACCGCGCAAGAAGCTCACAGTTGTAACCAAAAGTAATGCGATGCGCCACGGGATGGTTCTTTGGGACGAGGTGGCGGAGGAGGTATCCAAGGACTTCCCAGATGTCGACTGGGATAAGATGCTGGTGGACGCGATCACCATTCGAATGGTGGCTCAGCCAGACTCCCTAGACACAATTGTTGGAACGAACCTGCACATGGACATCCTGTCAGATTTGGCTGCTGGACTTGCTGGGTCGATTGGTGTAGCGCCTTCGAGTAACCTGGATCCAACACGGAAGAACCCTTCTCTCTTTGAACCAGTGCATGGGAGTGCATTTGACATCACTGGAAAGGGTGTAGCCAACCCGGTGGCAACATTCTGGTCGGCTGCAGAGATGCTTACATGGATTGGCGAGAAGGATGCTGCAGACAAGCTGATGGGCTGTGTTGAGCGAGTGTGTGAGGCTGGAATCCTGACAGCAGATCTGGGCGGGAAGGCGAAGACGCAGGACGTGGTGGACGCAGTGTGTTCAGAAATAGATAGACTTTAAATATCCAAGTATGAAATATGAAGCCTTTAATTAAGATTGTTGTCGTAGAAGTTGTAGAAGTTGTGGTGTTGTGTTGTATATCGGAACAAGATCTTCCGGTCTCCCATTCGACTTCAACTTCAACTTCAACCTCACTTCATCTTTTTCTTCTTTTTCATCACTTTCCAACATGATAAAATGATCAAAATGGAGACCCCCGAGATCGGCTCGCTGACAGCCCACTCTCCTCAAGAGAGCCAGTTTGTGGGCTCGTCCAGCGGCGTCTTCTTCATCAACACTGTCCGCCGCGCCTTTGGCTCCTCGTCAACGGAATTTCCTCAGCCGGAGGACACGCTCGTCGGCAGCGAGGAGAATTTGCATCCAAATACCCACGAGACACCGGTTTCACAGTGGGACTATGACCCCTCGATTGCTTGTATCCTTGGCCAGGCGCCGCCGCAGCCTCTGGCTCGAGACCTGATGATGGTCTACTTCAAAGTCTGGCATCCTCTATTCCCGTTCATCCATGGCCCAACCTTTCTGCATGCAATGGAGTCTTTGTACTCTGAAAAACCACAGTCGCAGACTCACCAGCCATCGCGGAACAAGCACACTGCTTCTTGGACTACCATCTTCCAATGCGTTTTCCATCTCGCTAGCCTGACGAGCCCTGGCCTCCCACTGCCTCAGGAATGCAGGATCCAACCACCCATCAGCGCCAGTATACACACTCTACTGAGCCCGCTCACAGCGCGCCACGATCTTCTCTCTCTGCAGGCTCTGCTCGCCTGTCAGCTCTACCTGGTAGCTACCATGTCCCTGCGCACCGCATCCACCGTCGGCGGCTGCATGCTGCGCTCAATGCTCCACGCAGGCTTGCACCGCTGTCCATTCCGATACCGCGAGCTTTCCACCTCCTCGCAACACCGTCACCTCCGCAAGCGCATCTTCTGGTCTGCCTATGCCTTAGACCGCTACCTCAGCCAGGCCCTAGGCCTCCCCCTCGGTGTCCAAGACTCCGATATTGACGTCTGCCCCCCAGGAAGCGCAGAAGTTCACAAGCCCTTGCAACACCTCCCGCCTCCGAACGCCTCAACAACACCACTATCACGCTCCGAGGGAGAAGTCGAACAAGCCAGAAAAGAAACTCCCTTCGCAAGTTACGTCGAATCAGGCAAACTAACCGGCGAAGCCCTCGAACTCTTCCACAAATCCATCTTCGTCCGCTCCATCTCCCAAACATCCGTGCTCGTCTTGACAACTTCAGTCCATAAATGGTGGAACAGCCTCGACCTACCCCCGTCTCCTCCACCTCTCCACAAGTCATCACATCCACCACCACCGCCATCAGAGACAGCCTCCATAGACGAAACCCCCTTCAACTACACCCCCTTCTTCACAATCCTCTACCAACACCTCCTCCTCCTCCTCCACCGCCCCTCTCTCAGCCTCCCAAACACAACCCCCGAATTCGCCTCCGCCCTCCAATCCTGCATCTCCGCCGCCCGCCACATCCTCCTCGCCCTCAAAGCGCAGCGCGACTCCGGCCAAGCCCTCTTCTGGCCGGGCTTCCTATCCGCCGCATGGATGGCCGGCCTAGTCCTCGCGTTCGCCTGTCAGTTAGGACAATACGTTCTTGCAAAGGGTGTTCTGTACGTCTTCCTCCTATCCTACGTGGAACTTTCCGTTCAAAAAATGAACGAAGCTAACAATTATTGAAACCAAAAGCGAAATCTCATCCTGCATTGATATCCTCCGCGCCATGTCCACACAATGGGAACCGGCTAAACACTGCCACCGCGCACTTACACTCCTTCTGCGCGCTGTCTCCCGACGACAGGAAACAGCAAGCTCAGGTGCAACAGCTACTAATAATGCAACAACAACAACAACTGCAGGCGCTGACCAATCTACTTCATTACCAGGTATTGGCGAGGAAGAATCAGCATCACAATCACAAACAGGGCCATCAAGTACAAGGAAGAGACGAAAACTAGATAACAACTCTGCAAGTGCAGAACAAGATACCGCTGAAAACCAGGGTGTCGATATATCCGGTCTCGCTGGGAATATTGCCGGTAATAATGGATTAGGTGTTTCCGGGTTATCTGGCGGTATTGCGGTGCCTGGCCAGGACGGAGATTGGGATCAGTCGCTGGATTTGGATATGAATATGGTGGATCTGTTGCAGGAGGGGAATTTTGATAGCTTGATGGATTTGTTTGGGCAGCAGTATCCGACCTTTTAGGATTTGGTGAATGATATGTTCATGACTACGCAAGTTACTGGATATATATATATATATATATATACCAACTACAAGTTCAAGACTAATAAAACCGTGAGGAAGTCATAAGTCTATATTACACTCGTGTAATCTCGGCAGTAAACGAGCAGGTAAGAAGCTAAAAGACATCACAACTTCCTCCCTCTCGTCACAGAAAAAGAAAAAGCCATGGAATCCGAATAACTTTTCTCCCGTCCTACACAAGAACGTCGGGAACCCAGGGATATCAGGACCAGGAGGGATAAAAGAAAATCTGAACATAAAAAGAAATAGGGGAGTGTAGAGGGCGGATAATAAGGGGATATAGGGAATGCGGATAGAAAGAGATGAATCGTTAATTCAATGGGTAGGTCATGTCATCAAAAATAGAACGTGGAGGACAAAATTCCGACATGGTAGCCCGCAGGAACATGAAATCACAAATCCGTGGTACACCAGGTATTATGTCCACAAAATTTACGACTTGTTCTCCTCAGCAGGGGTCTCCTCGGCGGCGGCCTCCTTGGGCTTGCTCTCAGCAGCCGGCTCATCAGTCTTGTTCTTCATGTACTCATCATAAACGCTAAGGGCCTCGTCAACCTTGGCGCGCAAAGCTTCATCATCCTCGAGACTGTGACATTATTAGTATATTGATATTACAAGGGATTAAGAGGAGAAAAAAACTTACAGTCCAAGCAGTTCAGTGTTGTCCATCTCGAGAAGCATACCAGTAATCTTACCAGCCAATTCGGGCTGAGCAGCCTGGATCTTGGGGTAAAGAGCCTCACCGAGCATCTGCTTCTGCTGCTGGGGAGGAGCGGAGGTAAGAGTGGAGGCGGAGAGTCCACCGGCGGATTCAGTAGGTCCGGGCTGTCCGACGTTCTGTCCGCGACCACCCTGGCCAGGGCGCATCTGACCACCAAGAGGAACACCGCCACGGCCACCACTGAAGCCACCGCGCATGGGGCCACCCATTCCTGGGACACCGCCACGGCCACGGCCACCGCCGAATTGGACCTGACCCATTTGAGGGTAGCCCATGCCGTTAGGAATGGCACCAGGGCCCTGCATGGCACCCATTGGGAGGCCTTGGAAGTTGGGGGGA
>JAMFNW010000118.1:0-43780 GCA_025768815.1 Aspergillus sp. PM3604 | reverse complement strand
TGGTGTTGACACTGCTGCCCTGACTTGACCCAGCTTCCAGCTCCAGGTGACCAACACGGCCCCTTTTGCCTTCTTGCGGGGGTGCTCCAGTTAGTGCGCTTGTTTCTGGGGCTCAGGGGCCTCATTCGATGCGGTTGGCGAATATCTGGGGGTGCGAGCTGCAAAGCCTTTCACAAGCTCTAGCTGGATGGAGATGATGCCCCGGACGAATTGGGCCGAGGAGATTTGATTCTGGGGCCGCTGCGTCCAAGATAAAGACCCATTGCACCCACCTGCATCTCCTGGCCTCGACCGTGTTCGTGTTGTTTTCCTTGCACCGTTCTCAACTCTCCCCTGAGCCTCAGCCCGGATCCAGGCAGAGCGCCGACAGCCAACCCTTTGAGTCAGTCAACCTATTAAGCTACCATAAAAAATGCGTTTCTTCCTCAGCGGAGCTGCCCTGCTCGCGGTGACCACCGTGGTAGGCGCGTCGCCGACATCTCCTGCGGCTTCGAGCACGACAACCGACGTGCAGCCCAAGCAGGCAGAGCAGACCAACGCGGACTTCTTCCCCAACATCTTCGGGCAGGACGAGCCCACCGAGGCCACCACTGCTGAACAGGCTGCTACCAGCAAGCAGGAAACCGAGCAGGAAGGCAAACCCACTCAGGCCCCTGCGGCCTCGACTGGCACAGAGGTAGCCCAGCAAAACACCGCGAACGAGAACGCTGCGACCGAGACCGAGCAGCCCAACATCATCGACAGCATCGCCAATGGCTTCACCGGGACCAGTGATGCGCCCCCTGCCCAGACCAGCCAGGCTGAGGCGGGTGAGAGCACAACGTCCAAGCCCGAACCCTCATCGTCCAGCACAAGCTCCGACTCTGAGACAACCAAGGACCCCAACATCCTTTCCGGCTCCAGCAGCTCCAGTGACTCCAGTGACTCTAGCAGTGGAGGCTTGGACGGTCTTGGACCTCTCGGGGATCTGCTCGACGGCGTTGGTGGTCTTCTGAACCCCAAGCTGCTGAGCCAGATCACAGACACTTTCGAGTACCTGTCTACTGGTCTTGCGCCCCCTGTCGACACCAACCTGCGTGTTCTGCTCTCCAACGAGAACACCAAGACGCTCAACAGTGTCATCAGCAATGCTGGCAAGCTGCTCAACGAGAAGAACACTCAGACTCTGTCCAACATCCTGGGCAAGGCTGATGGCCTCCTCAGCGACCGCAACCTGAACAACCTGCAGAAGCTGCTCAACAACATCGACAAGGTCAACAACGTTGTCGAGAACGCCGACAGCCTGCTGACCCCGTCGTTCGTCAAGAAGACCGACGGTCTGATCGACTCTGCCTCTGGCTTGTTGACGCCCAAGACGACCAAGTCTATCGAGTCTCTCCTCGAGGCCGTCAACGGCGTCCTGCCCGAGCTCAAGAGCTTCCTGACCAAGGAGACCTTCGATCAGCTCGGCAACCTTCTGACCCAGGCCTCCAGCCTGCTCACCGACAAGACCGTCGACAGCCTCAAGACTCTCCTGACGGCCGTCAACGGCGTGCTGCCCGAGCTCAAGAGCTTCCTGACCAAGGAGACCTTCGATCAGCTCGGCAACCTTCTGAACCAGGCCTCCAGCCTGCTCACCGACAAGACCGTCGACAGCCTCAAGACTCTCCTGACGGCCGTCAGCGACTTGATGCCATCGCTCAAGGGTCTGCTTACCAAGGCCACCATCGACGAACTCAAGGGTCTGCTGTCTTCTGCCAGCAGCCTGCTCACCAAGAAGAACGTCAACTCCATCGAGACCCTCCTGGACTCCGTCAACGGCATCATGCCCGAGCTCAAGGGTCTGCTCACCCCCGAGACCTTCAAGCAGCTCGAGAACCTCCTCACCCAGGCCTCCAGCCTGCTCACGGAGAAGACTGTCAACAGCCTCAAGACCCTTCTTACGGCCCTTCCACCGCTCATGCCCGAGCTCAAGGGCTTGCTCACGCCCGAGACCATCAAGAAGCTTACCAGCCTGCTCAACGAGGGCAGTGCGCTCCTCACGCACGACTTCGTCGAGGAGACGCAGGGTCTTGTTGGCTCCGCCAGCGACCTGCTCACCCCGCAACTCGTCAAGTCCCTCAAGGGCATTCTCGGCCAGGTGGAGCCTCTCCTCCCCGAGCTCGAGAAGCTGCTCAAGCCATCGGTCATCACCTCGCTCGGCGACATCCTCACGAACGCCCACGATCTTCTGGACCACAAGTTCGTGAACGAGACCCGCAGCCTGATCGACGGCGCCACCGACCTGCTCTCACCCTACGTCCTCGGCGGCCTGTCCGACCTCCTCGGCGGCGTCGTACCGCTCGTCCCCACCATCAAGAAGGACTTCCTCGACGAGGACACCCTCGAGGGTCTCTACTTCGTGCTCGGCAACGCCACCAACCTGCTGACCACCAAGTTCGTCGACGAGACGTCCGACCTGATCGACGGCGCCAGCGACCTGCTCACCCCCGAGCTCGCCAAGAGCTTGAAGGGTCTGCTTGGCGATCTCGACGACTCGATGCCCCAGATTAAGGAGCTGCTCGAGCCGTCCTCCATCAAGCAGATCCAGGGTCTGCTGTCGAACGCCGCCGGCCTCCTGACCAAGCCGTTTGTGCAGAACACCACCGATATCATCTCGACGGCGTCTGAGCTCCTGCCTGCGCTGACGGGTATCCTTGGCTCGCTGTGAGCGGGTTAAGTAGTGGTTGATTTTGTTTTTCGGTGTTATGAGTACGGTATTTACGAGTATCCTATGTACTGAAGTAATGTTTGCTTTTCCTTGTCTGGCGGGTGTATACACCTTGCCCTAATGTCATGCCTGATGGTATCGCACAGTGATAGTCATGATAATTGAATGATCCAATGATATGTTACTCAACAGTATCCCTTATAAAGTAGTAACTACCTGCGTAATTAGTCCATAAGTTAATTCCTGGAGTGATAATATACTAGTGCCAATGCTTCATAGAAGATGCCTGGACTAAACCTACCCTAATCACCTGCTTGTGTAAAGAGTCCATCCATCCCCTATAGTTTACTTTATGCCCCCTCAACGCAGCCGGGAAACTCCCCAGAATTCTCACAGTCTGCCCGAGCGGCCGGCCGAGGTGGATGTGTTGCGGGGTAATCGCCGAAACCCTATCTACTTGTTCCCTTTATCCAACTGGGGTATATTTTTTGTTTTCAAGATCAAGTACAGCTAACTACTGCTTAAGCCATGGCTGCTAAAACCACACGCGCCCTGGTGGCCCACGAACCCTCCAACGGCCAACTCAACTGGAACCTAGAAGACATCAACCTCCGCGCGCTCCAACCCACCGAACTCCTCGTCCGGATCGTCGCAGTCGGCGTATGCCACACAGATATCGTCTTCGGAATGTGGCCGCCCGACCAGATCCCCTATCCCAAGGTCTTAGGGCATGAAGGTCTTACCCCTCCCACTCTAACCTCTTGAAACCGAGTTAGGAAGTGGTGTTAATTGTCCCAGGCTCAGGGATAGTGCTGCAAGCAGGATCCGACGTACACAGCGCAAGCAGCGGAGATGCAGTACTCTTATCCTTCCAAAGCTGCAACGCATGCAAGAGCTGCAGATCCTCGCACCCGTCCTTCTGCGACGCATTCGGGGCATTGAACTACGGCGGGGACGGGACTTCCTACACCACATCCGAAGATAAGGCACTGCGCGGGGCGTTCTTCGGACAGTCGTCGTTTGCGCAGCTTGCTATTGTCAAGGAGAGTTCCGTTGTGAATGTTTCTGGGTCCGTCAATGGTGAGGAGGAGCTTAAGCTTTTTGCGCCGATGGGGTGTGGGTTCCAGACTGGGATGGGGACTGTGGATAATATTGCGGATGCTGGGGAGGATGATGTAGTTGTTGTTCTGGGGCTGGGTGGTGTGGGGTTGTTATCCATCGTGGTATGTCTGTTATCAGGTTTACATTCCGATACTGATTTTTAGGCCGCCAAACTGAGAGGCTGTAAAGCCATCATCGGGGTAGATAGACTGCCTGAACGGTTGGAGTTGGCCAAAGAACTCGGGGCAACGGGCGTTATCAATACGCTCTCCAAGGACGTGGACATCTCCGACAAGCTCACAGAGTTGGCCGGCGAAGGGGCCTCTGTGACGATAGACACGACAGGGAGCCTGGATCTGATCCGCCAGGCGGTGCATTGGACGACAAATCGAGGCCAGATTATCCTGGTCGGAGTGCCTGCGCCAGATGCTCTGCTAGACGTCCATCTCATCCAGTTTATGCAGGTGTGTGAATCCCATGATACAGTATTACGGCAATTCTAACGCTTGAAGACTGGGAAAATCATCCGCGGCAGCATCGAAGGCGATGCCATTCCATCTAAGGTACTATGGATCTTAAGTCTCATAGATAACACGCTGACTCTTCCAGTACATTCCCAAAATGATCAATTGGTATCGGGAGGGAAAGCTTCCTATTGAGAAACTGGTCAAGCTGTATCCGGTATGTTAACAACCCCCTGTTTGACTGATAAAACTGATTTTCTGTTCCCAGATGGATAAATTCCAAGAGGCACTCGCTGATATGAAGAGCGGTGCTACTGTAAAGCCAGTTCTTGTTTGGTAGCTTCATTGTCTTGGGTTCGGAACCCGGCAGGGAATGCGAAGTATACAGTCATATAAACTCGGCATAATTAGTATTTAATACAGGAAATATATATCCCTTCTAACTCCAAGAAATGGCATAATACATCTCGCGGATACCGGTATTCTGAAATCATACACTTAGGACAGAAACAGGCCATTCCATCAGTGATGACAAGGTATCATCAGCATACGTCTTGAAAAGTGCATCCATTTTCAAGATCTCATCGTCAAACGCGCCTTTGAGGAACCACGTAGACTCAAAAAGCGACAGTATCAGATAGAAATGAGCCAAGATAACAAGCGAGAAACTGGGTGCGACATCAACACACCCAAGAGTGTTAAGAAACTCCCCCGGCAGGGTCTGAGGCCACCCCATAACAGCTGCATCTTCCATATCAGCCTCGATGTCAGCTGGGGTGCATTTCCCGTCTCTGTGGAGCTGGACCACATAGAGTATTCTCATGTACATTGACTCCAGGTCATCGAGTGCTTCCGTGGTGCCCGGGCGACCTCTAGGCGAGTCTTCGTCTTCATCTTCATCTACTGGGGCAAACTCTTCCACCCCCTTTAAGCGCGATAGAGCCTCGTATGCGCCTTGACAGAATCTCGCAATCCGGGGCGAGCACCCGGAAGGTGGCGCGGCAGTGAACATCTCGCTCGGGTACATTTTCCAATCCTCGGTGCCCAACGGAAAGTGCAGCATCTCGCGAAACGGCCCCATCCGCAAAGCTGGCCAGCATTGCTTCACAACTGTGACCTGGCCCCGGATGAGGTATATCCAGTCCAGCCGCAATTTCGGCTCCGGCACGGCAGAGACGTGTGAGTCCCCCCAGATCCTGAATCGCAGAGATGCAAAAGCAAAGCCTACGAGAAGCATTGATCCGGCGAAGACTTCATGGCAGTTGGAGTCGGACAGAGCAGACAATTGCGCTCTGAAGCCCTGGATCCCGTACTGGTGGTGTCCGACAACGACCTGCAAATGGTCATCGATGCCGGCCGAAGGGGTCTGGCTCCGCTGCGATGCGGCCTCGGCGGGGGTGTCTGGAATAAAGTGACCATCCGGGTGAAAGTAGTCCAGCCCGGACAAGGCCAGGAGAAGGTGCATGAGGAATTCATGGCGTGCAGCCAAGCTGGGGATGAGAGACAGCCAGACCTTTTGGCGGGCCGGGTTTAATGACATGTTGGTGCACGTGTGGACCATGAAATGCGACAAGAGCTGTAAATCGACCATGTTCATTGACCGAGACGCAGGAGCTGACCCAGAGGGCAAGTCAAACTCCAGAGCACAGGGAGACGTGTCCCTGAAGGATACAGGGCTTCGCTGTTTCCTGCTGGTCCTGCTGGTCGTTGCGCGTGTCTGTCGAGAAGTGGCCGGTGGATAGGCACAGGACTCACTTCTCAAAGCGCAAGCACCGCATGTAGGTTTCACTTCATCACACTGCAGCAGTCAGAGCCAGTCATTCAATTGCTCCCTTTCGCCGGAGGTATAGGGAACGGTACTTTCACTCTTCGCGACTTGCAGGTATAGCATCCCTGGCGGGATTTTGTGTGGCTGACACGTAGCCTCTTCTGGGCGACCGTGGGCGACTGGTCACTCATACTCATCTTATAAAAGTGGAAGCTCAACTGCAACGAGTGTCCTAGGAATGTAGAAAGCTTGCAGGACAAAGTTCAGAATCATCATCGACTGACGAAATCTGGATCCGATGACTAATCACTGACTTGAACTTGGAGAGATGCTAAATTTAGGCATATCTAGATTAGGTCTATCAGGTACACAACGTTTCAATCTTTAAGCAAAACTAATTGTCTAGGTCCAATTTCTTATTTCCCCGGGGCTGTTGCCAACGGCAGTTCTTCAGACCCCAGTACACCTTCGACGTGGGGTTTACGCTTCACCACCTTTCCAGGGTAAACGATCAGCAGCAGCATTGCCTGCACAGCCATCAAAACAGCGTCAAAGACGTAAAGGAGATACTCCCTCCTCATGATCCAGCCATTATTTCCTTGCACAAACTCCACCACGCGAAAGACCGAGCGTATCAAAATCAAGACGCAGGCCGCATAAAGATACCCCAGCATCGCCTCCCACGAGGTTGAGTTAAAGAATCGAGAGATCGGAGATACCGGCTGCGCGTAGTCATAATGTTTGGCGATCGACCTTGCTCGAGAGTGGAAAATCGCGCTGACGATGATGAAGAACCCAAAGAAAAGCAGCTGTACTGCAAGTCCGGCAATGACAATGTTTTCGCCGGCGTCCATGGCGGACTGTGACCCAGCAGCCATATACCCCCCGCCTGGTTTCTGTTAGTTCTCTTGATGGGTGTATATGGACAGGCAACGTACCTCCACACTGTAGCAGGAACGATATCACGTCGCCAATAACAAATGTCTTCGTGACATACTTTACAGGCATCAAAAGCGCCTGCTCAGCCTCCAGGTTCACGACCAACCGGCCCAAAGTCATGTATATGGACGCTGCAAAAAGAGGCGGCGCGACGAGGATGAGCATGGTTTGCACAATGTAGGGACCGAGGGCGAGTGGGTCGGAATGGGAGAATATTCTCGCTGCATAGCCAGCTGCTTCAACTGTTGGATGCAACTCCAGTTAGCGTTATCATAATAATGTAAAGGAAAGAGGAAAGAGGATGTGCGGGTAACATACAGAGAAGTCCAATCACGAACGGAATGAAGAAGAGGGCCCGATGGCGTAGGAGAGAGAGGCCATGGCAGATAGACAAGCAGACGAACACAGCGACAAATACTGCAGCCGCGGGGATTGATGGAGAGTAGTGGTATAGAACGAAAGTCACCTCTTGCGATGTGTCGGCAGCCATTGTTGACTAAAGGGAGCAGTGAAGCCGTGTCTGAGATTGCATTTTCCAGTTGAACAGCAGAATCGTGTCTGCCTTTTATTTCGCAAGATTAAAATAAAAATAAAGACGAGCCATGGGTCCCAGTTGTAGTTTCTGAGGAGAATGGAGTGGCTCGTATATTCGTATTTTCGTATCGCATTCAACGGTTTGGGTGGTCGTACATTCGTATATTCGTATATTCGTACTTGGTACAATACTTCTGCCTCTTGCCCCTTGGAGCTTGACCCACTGGGTATGAGTGAAGAGACTTCTGCCAGCTCGTGCAGGCCCCACATCTACAGTTTAGGTGAGGCTCATTTTGTCTTCCAGGCTACACAAAACTCCAGGCCGTCGGAATCTGGCTGAGGGCTAAGTGAGGGTCCGCGAATATATGGAAGTACGAGGGTACGAGATGGCCAGACCCAAACATAGCTTTTTAACCTTGTTGTTAGCCTTACCTGTACTTCCCATGTGTATATAATTCGCTTCGCAGCTACAATCTAGGATTCTCTGCGGTGTTTAATTTCGTCTGTATTTCCTCAGGTTGTTCAACTGCTATTCCTACCTGGTTTCGACTCTCGCAGTGAAAATGAGTACTGCAGATGATGCTGCCACGTTCTCCTTCTACCACTATGATCCGAGCATGGCAGGTGCCGTGATATTCGCTGTCCTATTCGCAATCACGACAATATGGCATACCATACAGCTGTGTCGGACACGAACATGGTTCTTCATCCCATTTACCATCGGCGGTGTTTGTAAGTTATTATCTGGCACTTAATATCTGAACAATTGGATTAACTTCCGCAGTTGAATTCATAGGCTATATTGGTCGTGGCCTGTCGAGCCGAGAATCTCCCAACTGGACTTTGGGCCCGTATCTCATCCAGACGTTATTCCTCCTTCTTGCGCCGGCCCTTCTGGCGGCTTCGATTTACATGTTGCTCGGGCGCATAATACTGGTGCTACAGGCCGAATCCCATGCGATCTTGGGTAAAAAGTGGCTCACCAAGATTTTTGTTACCGGTGACATACTCTCATTCCTCCTCCAGGGTGCTGGTGAGTTGTCTTTCTATCATAACTACTACATCGGACTAACGTCTGTCATCAGGAGGCGGAATCCAGGCTAGTGGAACCCTATCTGGCATGAAAAGCGGCGAGCGCATCATCGTCGGGGGACTTTTCGTACAGATATTCTTCTTTGGCTTTTTCATAGTCACGGCCGGCGCATTTGATCGAAAGCTCAAGAAGTACCCGATCCCTCGCTGCCGTGACCCTGCTATTCCGTGGAGGAAGCAGCTCAATATTCTTTATCTGACCAGCCTGCTGATTCTGATTCGATCTGTATTCAGACTGGTGGAGTACCTGCAGGGGAATAATGGATACCTTTTACACCATGAGATCTATCTGTATGTCCTGGATGCAGTTCTGATTTTTGCCGCCATGGTTATTTTCAACCTCTATTATCCTAGTGACTTTGCTCATCCGGCCAATGGAGGAATGGACTACGAACTGCACGGGGCGACGGATAAATATGCTGTATGACCGCTGTTGACTAGTATAGCTATGATTCTTTTCTTTTCTTTTTGCTTTATTATTGTTCGTTCGGCATTTTCGAGTTGAGGAAGATAGCGGAAAAGTTTCGCATATATAGAGGCTTCGTTATAGACTATATTTATTAACTTTGTAAAGAGCCTGTGATCTTATTTCAGAATCGGATGGCATATCAATAGAAATGAACAAGATGACCAATAAAGTGATATTGATCTAGCTATAAGATAGATTCAGAAAAGTCCTCAGCTGCATGATTAGAGTGTAAATATAACTAGGTGCTTGGAAGGTTACCACAAGTTAATGACAAGGTTCCTTGAAAACGGTTTCTAGAAAATTCTAGTCCTTTGATAGCATTCTTAGTTTGGGGCATTGAAACTGATCTCTGCCTGTGCTCGTACACTCGTATTTCCATATGATGAAGCAGCCTGATAAGGGGAGCAGTGGGGCTAACGGTGGACCATGGAACTGCCCTAAGTATCGTCCGTCGCATATCCGTACTGAAGACAGGCAAAGGAGCAAGACCAGCCTGCCAAACTCTGGCATAAGTAGCAGCGCAGCCACCTTACCGGTGAATATTAATCGCCATCCCATCGATAATCACCATGAAGTGTGGCATCCTGGCCCTGCTGGGGTTACTCGTTGCCCCCGTGAAATGCTCCTTCTATCAGCCTACCATCTATAGCGCCGGCTCGCAGAACCGAACTCCATACAGGAATGGCACTCTGCTGAAATTATCGTCTGACGGTGTTACCCCCGCCATCGTGGTTCTAGATTATGGGTGGAACGTCGAAGGATATGCCACAATCCAGGTTTCTCAGCGTTCTGGAGATACTTCCAGCTTTGAAATGACCTACAGCGAAAGCCGTGCTTTGCTGGAGTCCGAGGTGGTGAGCAATGTATCCTATTGGAAGCGAATCGTACAGCTGATCTCTTAACTATAGGGTGACGGGCCTCTGCCCCTGGCTGGGGCCATGGACACATATCGGGTGAATCGATACAACATCACCGAGCAGCGGATCTACACCAATCGATTGATCCAAGGTGGATTACGATACCAAAAGCTTAACCTGTCCAGCGCCGGAGAGCTTCATCTGTCAATGGTTGGATTCAAGCCGACAGTTTTTAGTACCCCTCTGGCTGAGCTTCCTGGTTCCTTCAACTGTTCTGACGAGGTGCTGACTCGTATCTGGTACGCTGGCGCTCGAACCTCGCAGCTCAATGAGCTTCCTGCCAACAGTGTGCCGGACTTTTGGATTCTCACAGACGAGGGTGCCTTCGTGGACAGTCTCGCCCCTCAACCTTACTACTCAGATTGGTCTCCGTCGCTCATGACTTATGATCTCGAGTTCTTGGTGAAACCTATCTCCAAGGGGTTTGGCTTTACCGTTCTGAGCGACACTCTATCCAGTGGCGTTTACATCTTCGTCAATATTGCCAACGCATCGATCTCAGCTCACGTCGGGTCGTCGGAACTGGGCGCTACTCTTGCATCAGGAACGCTTCCAGATTCGATTACCTTGAATGACTGGCACCGTGTTGAAAGCAACGTGAATCCTTCTCACGTGTCCGTCAATATCAATAACATTATCGTGTTAGATTTCTCTCAAAGCACGTCGTCCTATGGCTCTTTCGGCGTGGGCGCTTCCCTGGGCCATTCTGCCCTCTTCACCAATCTCTCTTTGTCAGTTGATGGAGAGGAGAAATACTTCTCGACACTCAAGGACAAGGCTGCACTGCAGGACTTTCTCCTCGGTACAAATCCTCTGCCAGTGAGTGTCGACGGCTCTCGGCGCGATCGTATTGCCTATGCCGGCGACTTGGATATGGCCAGCAGGACGGCATTTGCCAGTACTAACGGGCTTGAATATATCAATGGCTCTATTGAATTGTTAGGCTCTTACCAACTGACCCCTGGATTCTTCGTTCCGAATGTGAAGATCCAACAGCCTCCTCGAGCCACAGAGATCCAGGCAAACATCACAGGCCTGATCGGGTATTCATTCAGTCTTGTCAGCGCGATGGCGAATTATTACGAGCAGACGGGAGATCATGTTTTCTTGAACCGCTGGGCCCCGAAAGCAGTGCGCTTGTTGGACTGGGCACATTCTCAAACCTTGCCAAACGGCCTGCTCAATATCTCTGATTCCGCCATGGGTGGTGACTGGAACTATTACGATCCCGCTCTGTCTGGGGTTGTTTCCAAATTCAACCTTGTGTACGCCTATTCACTGAAGCAATGGCTCCCATACCTGTCCCAAGCCGGTCTCAACAACACTCTGTACCAGGACCGGTTGCAGTCTTTGCAGAAAGCAATCAATGCTCACCTGTGGAGCAACAAGCTGCAGGCATACTACCAGTCCGAAACACACCAAGACTTCTTCTCTCAGGAAGCGAACGCCCTCGCCATTCTAAGCGACACATCCAGCCTCAACAGTAACCGCACTTCCATGCTATTATCAACAATGGCACGGGAGCTATATGTCCCCAACGGCGCTCTCCCCTTCTCCGACGCCAGTGCAGCAAGCGGCTGGGCGCAGAAAATCAGCCCCTACTCCTCCGGATATCACCTGAAAGCCGCCTTCCACGCGAACGACAGCGTCAGCGTAAAAAGACTCCTCCATACTCTCTGGGGCCCGATAAGTGACCCGAAGCATGCCAACTACACCGGCTGCATGTGGGAGGTGATGCACGTTGACGGCACGCCCGGACTCGACTCCCCAACGTCCCTGTGCCATGCCTGGGGCGCGGGACCTACAGCCGATCTAAGCCGCTACGTACTTGGTATTCAGCCCACGAAGCCGGGGTTCAAGGAGTGGAAGGTTGTTCCCCAGACTCTGGATCTTGCGTGGGCGCGGGGAGAGCATCCGACTCCGTATGGGACTATCAGTGTTGATTGGTCGTTTGACTGGAAGGGGAGCTATCGGATTGCTGTTGATGCTCCTGTTGGCACTAAAGGTACCGTCTATTTGCCTCGACCTCTGCAGGGGAGCCTTGAGGTAAAGGGTGGAAAGACGTTCCGGTACCAAGAATAATGTTGACTACCCTCTATTTCCATAGAGATTAGACACCTACCTTCGCAACTAACATATATCTTGGTAGATTAACATAGCAAGTATTTGATAATAAAATATGCAAATGTGAGAAAATAAGTAGAGATCTCGTATTGCAAAATTAGATATTACAACCGACTATGTCTCCCCTCCCCACCCCCTATAACAACCGACGCCTGCGTCGTATCCAGCCTACAGAAACAAGAAGCTTTGATCGGAACATCCGCCACCGCAACAGCAAGTCTCAGCGCCGGCTCAATCGTCGCCGCCTCCTCCGCCCGCCCCATCCTCGTCAAACACTCATGATACCCCTGCAGCGACCAGACATTCTTCGGATGCCGACGTGGGCGGATAAGCGTGTGGTCCACGCCCAGGTCCGCGCGGTACTGCCTCGCCGCCTCATCAAGGTGTCCCTGTTCAAGGAGCAGGGCAGCGTACGCGTGTCTGCTGGGCTGCATCCAAGCCCAGGGTTCGCTGTAGGGGAGTTTATCGTCCAGCTCGGTGGATTTGCGGAAGTGCGACCATGCTTCCTCGTAGTCTTGCTTGCGGTAGGCGAGTTCACCGTCTAGCATTGAGGAGGCCACGGCTAGTGTCTCGGAGGCTTTACTGTTATATGCGCGTCGGGAGGGTGGGACTCGGGCGCGGGCTAAATGGAAGAGGGCGCGTTGTTCCTCTGCTTTGCTGATCTGGCTGGTTGCGGCGTAGGCAAGGCCTTTGGCGTAGTGTATTGTTGCTGTTGTCACGCAGTAGAGGGATTGGTCTGTTGGGAGGTCTGTCTGGATGAGGTCCTGCCACATCCCGAAGCGGATCATGATGTGTAGCCGCGTTGCGAGGAAGTTCTCGAGCCAGTCTGCCATGGGTGGCGAGACCATACGCAGCACGCCTTCTGGTACGGAGTCCTCCATGCGAGTGACTGCATCCAGTGCTGTCTTGCGTTGGCCTGCGAACATGGCGGCGTATATTAAGGAGTGGTAGTTGTGGAGACGGTAGAAGGTGTATAGATTGTAGGGCCCTACTTGGGCGAGATACTTGTCATCTGCTAACGTGGCGTTATAATTAGATGTGATGGATCGTCTCCAGTCGCCAACTAGGATATCAAGATGCGTGGGCATGTGGTGGATGTGTCCTGCGTCTGGAACCAGATCGCGCAGCCGATCAGCGACATTAATGCCCAGCTCTGGAGTCGGCGACATCTCGATAAAGTGGATATACAGATGCAGCAACCCCGGATGCTGATACGCCTTGTCCAGAGTAAGCGCATACTCGAGCACATCCTTGACCAGCAACGTCGGCGCATTAGGCGCAGGCTCTCCCGTGAATAAATTCCAGAGCGCCCAAGGGGTAACATTCATCAATGCATCAGCATAGAGGACAGCGATTTCAATATCCTCGCCGAATTCCCTATAAACACGATCCATCGCAGCAGCGTAATTCCGATTCAGCACATTTGGCTCGGTCGGAGGACTCCCCCTGTCGAAGCGACACTGCATGGCCTCGATGACAGCATGTTCCCAAGCGGCGACACGGCGGGGGCTCGTGTTTGCCAGCTCCTTTGCTTTCCGGGACGCATCGAAGCCCCGCCGCGTGGAGATGCGTAGATCGCGCTTATCGAAGCGGTCCCACGGTTTGTTGTAGTTGGGGCCGACTGCGTAGGCCAGGCCCCAGTGGGCCATGGCGCAGAGGGGGTCATGGGCGATGGCCTGGTCGAAGCATTTGGCCGCCTCCTCGTGGTTGAAGGCGTAGACCCAGATGAGCCCGCGGTTGAACCAGGTCTGCGCGTCGGGGCTGTCTGTGCTGACGGGGCGCTCGAAGTGGCCGAGATTGTAGTATTTGTGGGCAGCAGCAATGCGCATTGTGGTGGTTGAGGGATGAAGAGCGAAGGGAGAAGGACAAACTGGCACTCGCCGTCATCGTGAGGTGGCAAACCAGCCCGCCAATCAGGCTGTGTTATTCACTTAGCGTGGAGGAGCTTTAAACGGCAGTCCATTAACTTATTTAACCACATTGGCTTCATTAACTAAATTCACATTATCATAACATCACCGCTCACGGTGGTCCTCGTCAGGTATATCCTCCAGCCCAAGCCCCCTGTTGCTAAACGCCGTTCCAGTCCCGTCAGCCCTCGTTCCCGCAGAACTGACACTCGCCTCCGACATTCCAGACACATAACGCGGTCGTTGCGCCACGCTGTCCGACTCATCGCCTAGTGCTGGGTCATACGACGGCACACTCGATAAACTCGACACGTTCCGCTGATGCCCTGGCCGTGAGGTCTCGTCGCCGTCTTTCTCTTGCGGCACCTCGGGCGAGACAGGCGAGGTAAACCCGACAGGAAGCGTCGCAGATGGGGAGGCCGGATTCGCCGTATCCTGGTTGAAAGGAGTAGGCAGCTCAACAGCGAAAGCGGCTTGCTGTCCCGGAGTGGAGCTATGGGCTGTTCTCGTTAATATATACTGCTATCTTACAGAGGAAGGCAACGTACCATGCATTTCATAAACAGGGTCACCCGCCACCTCCTGAGTAGCCTGCGCCATAGGAGGAGGAGCATTAATCGACGACTCAGCCCCCACGGCTGTGCTCCCACTTGTAATATCGCCCGACACAATCGTCGAGTTCTCGGGGTCCTTAGACGTTGGCCCGAATGCACCGGCATTCACCCAGTTCGCGACGCGGGAGGTAATGCCAGAGACCTCGCTCTGGCGGCGCGCGCCTCTCTTTCTGCGGCGTCGGATGAAGAAGAATGCGAGTACACCGGCTATTAGAAGCACTCCGAGGACGACGCCAATGATAGCGCCTGCCCAGCCTGGGAAGCCGCCTCCGCCGCCGCCGGGGACAGTCGTAGTCGTTGGGGTGGCGCTGGTCTCATATGGGTAATACGTTTCGATCGTCTTGCTGTATGTTGACCCGAAGACATCGGCCAGAGAACTATTAGTCCAACTCTCAGGTTCGGTCTTGGTTGCACCGCCGTCGGCACTATCAGAGTCAGACTACCATCTATATCTCATAGTTAAGGAGACGGTGACTTACTCTCCTCCAATCCGTCCAGAAACTAAGTCTGGCACTTTATACTCCTCCCAGTCCTCCGGGTCATACGTATCCTGGAAGCGCCCCGTATTCAAATTGAACACCCGGATGGGCTCAATACAGCTACGAGGGAATTTCTTGCTCCCACCTAGAACAAGCATCTTGTCAGGATACGGCTTGGCGCATTTATGCTGCTTCCGACCGCTGTTCTCGCTGTCGCCTTCATAGAGCTTGATCCATTCGAATGACGGCAATGAGAGCACGTATACGTCGTCCCATGGTGCGTTTGACGGGTCAACACCATCATACCCGCCATAGATGTAGATGTTTTGGGAGGAGGAGTCTGGGGCACTCGCGTACACTGAGCAGAACGATGAGAGCTGCGGTGGGTGGTCGCCGGTTGTATTCTGCAAGTACCTGAGTGGTGATCAGCACGGCATGTTCAATTGGGTAATTTCATTGAGATATTGGCTTACCATTCATCCCCAGCGATATCGTATATGGCGACAGTCTCCATAAACGCCGGGTCGTTATCTCGACTCTCCTCCTCCTGATCGTCCGATAATCCCGAAGAGTAGAACTCTTCAGGAAAAGTGACGCCACCGATGAGGACGATGATTCCCCTGTCCGCGACTGGAAGCCACACGGCTTCCGCATTTGTGCGTGGCTTGACATAGCTAGGAATGGAGTGGTTGGAGAACTTGGGGTTTTGCATCTTGGACGTGTCCACTGTGATCATACGCTGCGATAGCTCCGTCGAGTTCCCGTTGTCCAAGGTTGGGCCCCAGCCCGGCGCATGCACGCCGCTGATGTAGAATCCCAGGTACTCGCTAGGTGAAGAGATGCCGGCGCCGTTGGTGATGTGCCAGCTAACATCATCCATTGTAATTTGTTTGATTGTGGACGAGAAGTCGCTGATTTCGGCCCCGTATTGGTACTTCTCGTATGCAATGGTCTGGCTTTCCGGTGGTAAGTCCGCGCTGTTGGTCGGGACAAGATATCCGCTATTATGTGCGCTGTTAACTGGAGGACCGAACCGAATATTATCAGGACTGGCCTTACCCATAAAGAATGAACATGCCGTCGTTTGCGAACATGACCCCATCGTTATAGTTGGGAGCCAGATTGCTGCCGGAGATGCCACCGGTCTTCTCGAGCTCGCCAAACAGCGCGGTAAGATTGTCGGTTTTGGTGTTAAATGTTGAGGATAGATTCAGGTAGTAGGTTATGGAGTCTGGATTATCGTTGGGATCCAACGTACTCTGGCCGTCGCCAAAGGTTCTGCGCGACCATGGTCAGTATAAGTACGGCCGGTCGAGGTAGGGCTGCCGGCTCACATTTCCGTATACCGTTTGCCTCCATCTAGATAGACGGTGTCGCGGAGTATGCTTGCTGCGAAAGTCATCACCTGTCTGCAGTAATCTCCAGAGATATGCGACGGACGTACCTCGAAGCCGTGCCCAGTTGCATATAGAACTGCCGTTCTGTACCAACTGCGCCTGCGACGACCCTACAAGCGCCGCCAGCATCGCCAGTCTCCATCTATTGGGCATCATCGTTATGACCTGTCGTCGCTATAGCGAGAGTCGCTTCATCGCAGCACAATATCTGGTGTTAGTTTTCGCGGACCGTGGTGCACAGTGCCCCCTTTTCGATTGCTGCGCTTTCTCTTTCTTTGTTGGACAGCGACCCCGATTTAGAGCCTTGTGCAACCAAGGACACGAGGGAAGACAAAGAAAGCGAAGTCTCAAGCGAGAGCGAGTGGCTGACAGCCTCCTTTGGGCAGAAGGTCAAAAATAAAGTAAGACACGGCCACTGGGGGGGCTCTGTCCAGTCTTGTTCTTTCAGGTCAGAGCAGCCGTGACGAATGCAGCTGGCTCATGGCAATCGTTTAGACTTTTTCACTTTTTCCCTCCAATATCGACCGGGCGCCTGAATGGCTTACATTTATTGCGCCTTTATCGTTGAACCAACGCAGAGGGCACGCCCCGCCCTCGGCCACCACCCGGCCACCATCGAAGGTGGGGGAGTCGGGGCTGATACGAAGACGGCTGGCCAGGCTTGACCCTTACAGCCAGTCACGGCAAGGCGGAGGAATTCCTCGAATGCGTTGCTCTGGAAGAGAGCTGGGCTGCGAGGTTCGTCGCATGGACTAGCCCGCTAGAGGCGCGGGGCTAGTCCTGGCTGCAGCTGTAGCGGCTGGGCGCAGCAAACAACGATGAAGACAGAAGCTGCCATTCTCTGTAAACAAAGAACTGGACGGCGACTAGAGGTTCGATTTTCAGGAACGGGCACAGCCCGAACCAGAATAACCTATCTGCAGTTTTTCCTGACAGATTTCGGCCGGGTGGTGCTGGAGACAGTGAAGCCGCAGAAGCCCTAAGCGACCCCTCATGGATACGGACGAACGGTGAAGGACACCGACATCCCTGCCGTGCTGATCCCAGTCTAGAGGGCTCTAAGGCCTGTCATCACGGCATGCATCGCTCCATTAACCCATTCGGGCTCTCAGCCTCTTCAGCCCCTCAGCAGACTGGTGATCGCGAGCGCGCATTCCGCTGCCTTGCAGGGTCGTTGCGTCGTCCACGTCGTCGTCGTTGCTACCCTGGTGTCATCGTGTCTGACAACCCCACTCGAAGAGGCTCTGGCTCGTATTCTTTTCTGACGGAATATAAATCACTTTGCCCGATCCACTCCCCCCCCGGACAAAGGATGGCTGGGTGTTGTTTCTGTTCTTTGTCCGCCCTCTGCCACTGCCACTGCGACCCTGCAGCGCCCCATTCCGGTTCCTGGTGAGGTGACTGACTATCCCAGCGCCGGTCTGCAATTCTTCACTCCTGCTCTCCTCACTCGCAGTAGTTTCTCCAACTCTCTTCTGCAGCAATTATTCATGACTGCTTGACGATTGTGAAGCTGCCGCGACCATAGTAATGCACCTCTCCCACCCCCCAGCTCTGCTGCTCCTGGCAGTGTCCTCGTTTTCGTCGAATGCGTGGGCGCATCCTGAGCCCGGCATTGGAATTGGAGTTGGGGCCACAGTCACAATCACAGATACGGACACGGTGACCATCACAGACGCAGGAAGCTGCGATGCCTCCAACCCGCCAGCCCAGACGGTCACCGTCACTAATGGCGACTCTGGCGTTGGAATTGGAGTTGGAGCTGGCGTGACGATTACCATTACAGACACCGACACAGAGACAGTTACCATCAGCGCAGGCGAGACCTATGCGACCACCAACGCCCCGACGCAGACGGAGACAGTGACCGTCACTGACGACGGCTCTGGTCTTGGTATCGGCGTTGGTGCCGGTGTGACAGTGACTGAAGGGGTCACTGTGACCGCGACAGTGACTCTCGGTCTTGGTCTCGGTGGTGACCACCACCATCCAACCTGGCCATGGCCCTGGCCAACCGATGCGTCGACGGTGACTGTGACTGTGACTCCTGAGCCTACTACTATCACGATCACTCCGGACCCGACGACCGTTACGGTTCCTGGTGAGGAGACGACCGTTACTGTCCCTGGAGAAGAGACAACTGTTACTGTCCCCGGAGAAGGGACGACCGTTACGGTTCCTGGTGAGGAGACAACTATCACGATCACTCCGGACCCGACGACCGTTACTGTCCCTGGTGAGGAGACAACTGTTACTGTCCCCGGAGAAGGGACGACCGTTACAGTTCCTGGCGAGGAAACCACCGTCACGGTTCCTGGAGAGGAGACAACTGTTACGGTGCCTGGGACAACTGTTACGGTGCCTGGAGAAGGGACCACCGTCACGGTTCCTGGCGAGGAAACAACGGTAACTGTCCCTGGAGAAGAGACAACCATTACGGTTCCTGGTGAGGAGACAACGGTCACGATTCCTGGAACCGTCACCACGCTGCCTGGAGAGACCACAACCATCTCTGGATCGGTGACTACTCTTCCTCCAGTTACCACAACGCTTCCCCCGGTTACTACAACGATTACTGGATCAGTCACTACAATCACAGGGTCAGTAACTACAGTTCCAGGGTCAGTGACGACCCTGCCTGGTGTGACAACTACAATATCAGGATCGGTCACTACCATTCCTGGCTCAGTGACAACTATTCCTGGGTCCATCACCACGATACCTGGGTCCATCACCACGATACCTGGGTCCATCACCACGATACCTGGGTCCATCACCACGATACCTGGTGAGACCGTCACTCGAACCACTACAGTGACTGGCCCGACTGGCGTTGAAACCGTCGTCGTAACTGAGGTCATCACCACTACGGTCATTGGCACCGAGACTGGTACGTCATGAACCCTACTTCTCTGATTAATTCCAACTAACAGGTCAGGCCCTGGTACGACCGTCACGATCACTCTAACTGACAACGAACCTGGCACTACTGGAACCGTCACCGGTATGTCTTATCCACCTTGTGGATTTCCTTATACTGACCTGTCATAGAACCGGGAACAACAGTCACAGTTACCACCTGTTCGCCCCTAGTTTCCAACCCAACATACACTCCACCTGCACCGCTCCCCCGTGACTACACCTGGGGTTGTCCACCAGGATATCTGTGCAGGCCTCGTCGTCTTGACGTCGCTGGCCAGTGTAACTTCGAACCAGGACTACCAGCTGAAGGCTATGTTTGCCGGCCAGAGGAGTGTATCAAAGCCCACCCGTACATCGAGGATCAATACTGGGGCAAGCCAGTAGAGTCCGACGAAGTTGGAACTTGGAATGTCTCCCAGGACTACTTCAATCTGAACCCCGAACAGTTCGGTCTGAACTATTCCATCTTCCGGTTCCCCGATGGCCACGGCGGATATGCTGCGCGCCACAAGAGGGCCAACATACCCATCTCCAGCGGTGGCCTTTTGGCACGACTTCTACGACGACAGCAGGATGTCATTACCGATATAGAATTCCCCGATGTCTGCTACGACGATTGCAGCAATGCGGCTCTGGAGGCCCAGAAGACTGGAAAGGACCCGGACCTTTGCGGTGCGGATTCGGCGTTCACGACCCTCTTAGGCCAATGCAAGGACTGTAACAAACGATGGGCCGACGATGACGATGCCAACAGCGATGATGATTCCGATTTCATTCCGCCCGATTTCTTGCAGTTCGTTAACTACTGCGCGGAGGACGGCAATGACTCAAATCCCACTGGAGAGCCCATCACCACGCCGGGCCCGACCTCGACCTCCTCAGATTCTGAGAGTGAGACTACGCAGACTTCAACATCGGAAACAGGCACTGACACGCCTACAGCAACAGACACCACGACTGAGCCACCAAGTAGTACGTCAAGCAGCCCCAGCTCGACAGATACTGATTCCGCGTCTACGTCTGCGTCTGCAACTGCGACTTCTGATTCATCTTCTGATTCAACTTCGTCTGCTTCAACATCTTCTACATCCGCTTCTGATTCTGATTCTGATTCATCGTCTGCTTCTGCTTCTGCTTCTGCGTCCACTTCGTCTGACTCTGCTTCTGACTCCGGTTCTGACTCTACATCCGCTACAGCGACAGGCACAGATACAGATACCACGCCCACTGACTCGGCCTCCAACGCACCACCAGCAACCGGTGCTCCTAGCTCGTCTACTCCTGTCATACCAGGCGGGTCTCCCACCGGCTCTGCCCCGAGTGACACCCCGTCGCCGCCGATCTTCACCGGTGCTGCGTCCTCGCACGGCGTGCCGATGTACTGGGGTATTATCCCGATAGTGGCTGGGCTGGTTGTCTGAAAATGTACTTACGAGGGATGAGGAATGAAGAATAAGCGATGGGATGGATTAATGTTGCACAAAGCGCTTAATTAGTTGGTTATCGACAGGGCTATGGTTATATATTTGTTTAGATACTCGTAATGGACTTAATATTTCGGTATTTGACTTGATGACTTTCATTACTCTGTGCCATGCTTGGTAATACACCAACTGTACTATAAAGAACAAACACTAGAATCCCAAATTCCAAGAAAAAGGCGAGGAAAAGACAGAGAAAGGAAGAAGCGGGCTGGGATGAGTGCCCGACACGAGAAGAGCCTCCTCTGCAGCAACTCCTCCATGCCTCGTGTGTAAAGTGCTGACGCGTTGGTCAAGAGCGCGTTAGCAAATCCTGGCAGGGACATCATGCAGGCGCCCCGAAGTGGAAGCAGAATCAGGCAGCTGAGCGTTGCTTGGCTGAATTGCGTCAGTGCCTGAACGTCCAACCCGAGTTTGCTGAAAACGAGGCTCCTCTTCGGATGCGAAGACCAGTCGACCAGTCATACCGGGTGCTTTGATGCTGACAGGGTTGGGTATTGGGAGTGTTGGTGACAGAGCCTTCCAGAGACCACCTGTGTTTGTTGTACTGTCAGACCGTGTTGGAAGGAATCCAAGGAATCTGAATGGCAAGATAGTCGGCCCAAAACTGCGCAATGCCGTGTACCTCTGGATGATTCCTGCTTGTATCAAGATAGTAAATAGCAAGTTAGGGTGCGTGGAAATTTTATTTTGTCTATAATCTATGATCTATACCATCCCATCAGGCGCACTGCTCAGGGTCACCCCGTAAATCCCCAACCCAGCACCTGTAAACAACGCTGCAGCAACAAAATACGGCAGTCCAATCCATGGCCCCCCAAGTTGCATCCCATATTTGAACGCTCCCGCAAATGCAGGACCAGCAACCACACCCCCAACGCCCTGCACCAGCCCAATAGTCGTATTCAGCAGACCAACCTGCGTCTGTGACACCAACGCACTAGCCAGACTACGCAGTGCAGCATAAAATCCCGAGCCGAGCGCGAGAATCGACACCCCGGCACTAAATAGAGCTGGATACGAGGCGAACCCCATGAGAGTGAATCCAAAAACAGGGAAGAGAGCACTCCCTTGGGCGATTAAGAGATCCTTTCTTGCCGGTCCAAAGCGCCTTTGTAATTGTTCGGACAGGGCAGGGAGAATGGCCAGTAGGAGGACCAGGTTCATTATTCCTTTTAGCGAGAAGAGGAGACTCGCTTCTCCCATTGACCAGGAGAATCTCTTTGACGCGTATTGCAGTACTAAGCCCAGGGCCTGTACGCCTGCAGTTGCGGAGAAAAATGCCGCCGTTATTGCGAGGACGTTTTTGTTTCCCCATATGAGTTGTTTTACACGTAGTATTTGTGTCGTTGCGAGTCTGATGACAGCCCGACATCGTTTGTTTTGTGCTCTGTTTGTGTAGTCGGCTGTTTGCGAATATTCCAAGTCCACCTTCTTAGGCAGTGTCTCCGGTATAGCTAGAACAGCAGTCAAACCAAGAAATTCACAGAACAGCCCAAGAAGATACGGTAGCCAAGGTGAAGATATAGACATCAGCCATGCACTGATCGGACTACCGACAATCTCAGTCACAAGCATGGCGGCGTGTAACCTGAAGAACTTGTTTGTTCTGGACTATGTCAGTAGTGCGCGATAATAATGGGAAGGAATCATCGAACCTTTTCTCTACTGGAAAGATATCCGCCATAATAGTAAACACCATCGAACTGGCGATTTGAGCTCCGCCGCCACAGAGCTGAAATACAGATGTAAACCAGATCGCGCGTGGAGATATTTTAGGACTATGCCAGCCTGTATTTATACACTTTTAGTCTCATTTGCGTATCACAATAGAAAAGCTAGGACGAACAGATTATCCGCACAGCAACCTCCTGCAGCGTAAGCCCTAACATGCTCAGCATCGCGACTTGCTTTCGGCCGACCCGATCAGCCATGAAGCCATAAGGCAGGGCGAGAATAATTCCCGGGATATGATCGAAAGTTTCTTTCCAGCCGTTGATCAGCGCAAGCTCGCTCTGGACGTCGGCGCCCTTGCATGTTGATGCAGAGATGACTGCATCACGGTGGAGAGCGCGGCAGACGATATCCTCTAGGATCTGGGTCTGCGGGGCGGTGGAGAGAGCACCGCCAAAGTCGATTGTAACGATTACGATACAAAGGAAGAATAAGATCCAGTGGGCTTGGTGTTTGTGCTTTCCGGGGTGGAGGAGGGAGGTTGTTTCGTGGGCCATGGCCGCATCTCTCTTTACAAAGCTTATTGGGACAACGCCACAATAAATGACTTAGCTCATGTGAATTCCATCCTGTCGCGGTCGGTTGTGTTTTTAGGAGGGATTCCGAGGAATGTTGGATTCTAAGATACCTTTGGATGTTCAGACGCGCCCTTGCTTAGCTGGGTCGTTGGTATGTTGGGGCTGACAAGGCACTGTACATGAAGAACGAATAAAATACGGCAGAAAGAATAACAGGAATTCGACTGTGGCATTATTGTATGGGAGCATTGAGGTAGGGCATATCTGTCTCCACTGATAAGCTCTTTGTATTATTTCCTCTTGCTTGCCTCGCGGTACCCACAATCATGACACAGAGATGTGGACAGTGTGCCCTGTACTTCCTGGTCAACAACTCATTAAGCCAGGAATGCCTTTCCCTTCGCCCTCTTCTTCTCCTCCCTGAGCCTGGCATCATACCTCTAAATAATTAAATGCCCCGGCAATCCAACTCCAATTATTATAAACGCAACGTGCTCTTCCCCCAGCCACTACGGTTCGTAGCGATTCAGGATCCAAAGCTCATTAAATATGTGGAGATGATTGCACCATCGTTGTCGGATTGTAATCAGATCGAACATTAAGACAGAGGCGGTCTTCAGGTGTGGAAGAGTGCGAAAGTGGTGTATAATCAATTGCAAGTCTACCTATAGATGGCCAGAACGAACGAGTACGGCGTCTTGGCAGAGTCCGAGGGTCCGGCCACCGACTGTGGGTCATTATGAACAAATCATATAAAACACAAATCACTGTGTGGAACATCCGGACTCAACGCAGCTTGGCAAAGTCCGAGAGTCCGTATACCCCCCAGTATAAGATATCGGCGAGGACGTGAGAAGCTCCGATGGCAGGTACGCTTCCAGTAAATAATGACTCCCCACTCGCCCCTGGGGGATTAATATCCTCTTTACGAAGAAATCCTTTAGATTTCTACCCTCCTTTCACAACGCTGACACTACACATTCACGACATGGCCGTAAGGGCTCTCCCACCTGGTTTGTATATGGACCCGACAACAGCTACCAGTACAGCTAATGTAATTCACAGCTTTACGCATCTCAACAAATGCCTTTTCTTATATCACAACACGCCAGTATTCCTCACGTACAGCCGATGAAGCCCGGACCAGCCTGGCGACACAATTTCCCACCCCTAAAACACTCACATCTCGCCCAGAAAAACCACAGTCAAACGCCGCAGACTATGTCCTGTAAGTCGAGAAACCATCTCTCCGTCCCTAGGAATACAAACTCATAACTATGCCTTAGAACATCCCTCGACCAAATCGTAAACTGGGCCCGCCAAGGCTCCTTATGGCCTCTCAGCTTCGGGCTCGCCTGCTGCGCAATCGAAATGATGCAAACCTCCATGCCGCGATACGACCAAGACCGACTGGGTATAATCTTCCGCGCCTCCCCGCGCCAAGCAGACGTGATGATCGTGGCCGGGACCGTGACGAACAAAATGGCGCCCGCGCTGCGGCAGTGCTATGACCAGATGCCCGATCCGAAGTGGGTGATTAGCATGGGCAGCTGTGCGAATGGGGGCGGGTACTATCACTATAGCTATAGTGTGGTGCGTGGCGTTGATAGGATTATTCCTGTCGATGTCTATGTTCCGGGGTGTCCGCCGACGCCGGAGGCGCTGCTTTATGGGATTTTTCAGTTGCAGAAGAAGATGAGGCACACTAAGACGACCCGGATGTGGTATCGGAGATAGGTATATCGGTGGCGGATGGTGTTCTATGGCACCGGTTGAAAAATTCCTATGCTGGAATGTGGCTGCCATATCCTGATAATAGCTGCTGATGTGATGGCCTTTCGGTAGTTCCATCACCCTCTCGACAAGACTTGTCTAAGGGTCAAATGTCCACCACCCGCAATGAGGGTCAGGCTCAGTCAATACACTTCTTTCTAATTCCATAATCCCCTGACAGGGATTATCGTATAGTTGTTGAAGGTCAACCCCTCGCTCATGCAAAAACTGTAGCTCTTCTTCACCAAGTCCTTCAGTGGTGGGAGACCCTGGTAGAGGGCTCTTAGATTCACTGGTTTGCCAGGCAACGTCCAGTATATCTTCCACGACTCCACGTTTCATTGCTTCGGATAAGGCGCTTGGCTCTTGACCATGGTCGAGTTGTGCTCCACGAACCTTTTGTTGAATAAATATGCGCGAGAAGCATCTTAATGTTCGGATAAACATCCTCATCGAATATAACTCCTTGCGTATCTTCTCACACTCAGTGACCATCATATCTATCCATAGCGTGAGGGTTATATTCGACGTTATTGTTTCTTCCGCGTCCGCAGTGAGGATACTTCTGAAGATAACGCCAATACAGGGAGTAATGTAGCTTTTGAAGTATCTATTCAATTACAAATGTCAGCTAAGGGGTGTAGGACACGACAGAGTGAGTCACATCTCACCCCAAGTGCCAACAAGGCCCATTTGGATCAAGCTCGAACAAACGCTGTGCAGCTGTTATAGATCTCCGACCTGCATCTAGTTCCAGCTCGCTACCATTATCTGGAGGCCAAGTAGGGCTTTTAGGCTGGATGCGGAGGAATGAGGTTATCATTGAAGTTGCATCCCAGATTAACTTCGCATAGAGGTATGCATGAATCATAGATGCTTGCATTAGTAGTTGTTCCTTATTGTATCAGTATCCCGTACGACCAAACTGGGGTTGGGCGATACGTACAATGTTCCACTCAGAAAGAACAGCACCAACCTCCAACACCAGATCCATGACTTCAGCTCGTCGAGATGCATCAAGCATCCCGTCCTCACCTAGCCGCAAATCCATATTATTCTGCAGTTCAGAGAATTGGAGTGATATCCTTGCCAGTCGGAGCGAGACCTCGAAATAAACCTGACTATCTCGGTCGCCATCGCTGAGGGTCCGCCACGTAGACAGATCCGGTAGACTGACTTTCCAGGTGCCAATCTCAATATTACCCCGACTGTAGAGATTATTCCGAAATAGGCTGTCGTACATCATCAAAATCTGCCAGAAGTATATTCTGTGAACTCCCCGATAGACAGTATCCATATTACCCGGCCGGCTTGTGGTGGCTGGAGAAGTTACAGACCCATCCACGCCATCAAGGTCAAGGAGTCCAAGGGCGCGTGCAATATCGCATGCGCAACGATGCAATCTATGCGAAAGGTCGAAGTCAGACTGCGAATATGTTTCAAATGTCTATCATCTTAGTTCATATTTATAAATCTAAGCCAGCTAGGACTCACCATCCAAAATGCAACATGTAAACTCAGTTCATTCATTTGATCTTGGCGTTGCCAGTCCTCCATAAGACATAAAGCCCTGCGATATAGCAAAGTAGAGTATTCGCTTTTCTTAGGCGTGTCAATTCCAGGACTCAGAAGCATCCCTTGGTGCAATGCACCGTAGAAGAGGATAAGCACGCGGACATCAATCTGGACATATGGGTTATCGACGATGGAAGGTATCGTGAGCATAAAGTCCTTGGCGATGGGTAACAAAATTCCCAGACTGTTTTGGTTGTCGTACAGCACTGGAAGGGTTAATAAATGTCTGGAATCATGTCCGGAGAGACATACTTTGTAGCCATGATTTGGCGATTTCTGGGTCAGTGGGAAGTTTTTCTTCTAATCCACTTTCTGCTGAACTAAAGCGGTATCCTTTGAGATCTATATCACTGGGATCACCATTAAGGTTGTTATTCGGGTGTTCTGACGTTATAAGTTATGTATACCAATTCATCGTCAAGGTATAACCTACCTACGCTAGGCGTAGACTGAAATGCCTGTAGGCCTTTTGGAGACCGACTCGAAACCTCCGAAGGTCGTGATACTGCAGGCGACGCGGTAGTGCTCCTGGAGCCATTCTCCAATGCATCTAAACGATTCATGATGTTAAGAAGATGTGAGTTCTGGATTTGCGTGGCCGTCATCACATTAACCGGACCGGGCCTCGGCGTCCGTTTGCGAGGCTGTCTGGGATCGTACAGACATTCAGCAGATACCTGCCGGCAACGCTTGCAATCCGGCTTTTCTCGGTCACAGCGCATCTGTAGCAGACATCTTAGCGATGGGCACAAATAAATTCATATCGCAGTCTCCTATATTTTGGGGTCTAGCAGGAGGAGGGTGTACCTTTTTCTGTCTACATCTTCGGCACTGTGAAGTAATTAGTCTCAATCCTAGGCCTAGGTCCGAAGTACTTACAGCAATGGCGTTTAATTCGCGCGGGGACGAGGCTTGGGTGTCACTACCCGCCATGATTCCGGGTCGTTTATACCATCAATAAAGCCCGTGTATTCTCGGTGCCATGCTCTCCACTCAGCAGGCTAATTGTATCAGCAGCACGTAATGCAACACGATAATTGTAAACACTCGACGCGGATGATGTCGGGCAAAATCTAACAATGGGATGCTGACTCATGCTATCACCTGACCGGTTCGCCCGATTCGTTTCTTTTGTATAACTGGTAATAAATACACATTAATATATTTGGATTAACATAGGATTTATATTTTTCTCCTGGGCCTATGGGAACTGTCGGATAGGCTGCCGGGTGGGTCAAAAGTATGTCCGTGGCGAAGTTATTCGTATCGTGTAATCTACGTCTATATATATATTGTTTATACCACTGCAACCACCAATTTCTTCCACCTTCGGCCTATACTTTAGCCTCGTCCAGCTTATGCTTCTCATCTTGTGAAAGACCACTTTCTCTCTCCAAAGCCACCCTCTTATCCTTCCTCCAAACCAACCACCAAGAGACCAAAACCCCACTAATCGCAAGCACCAAAAAGCTCAAACAAATGATATACGACACGCGGTACGTCGGCCCAAACGTCGTGCTGTAGATATGCGGCCCGGCAATCCCACTAAACTGCGCCATCGCATTCGTGAGCCCAATCCCAATACCTGCGGCAACTGTGCCGTCCAGCGCACGGATCCGCTCGGGCCAGATGACAGGGTATGCGGAGCCTGCGCAGGCTGTTGCAACTATCAGGGCGAGGTATTTGACTACAGCGTTGGGGACTGTTATTAAGATTATGTAGCAGATTATGATCGTGCTTTCGACTGTGTGGAGTTAGCATATATAACATTGGTGGGATAGTATATACGTACTGGCAACAGCAGTTGTCCACGGCCGGATCCATTTCTTATGCAGACAATGTCCGACTGTATTGAGGAACAAGAAGCAGGCGACATATGGTGGCTATAACAGTCAGTACTAGTGAGCGAATAGGAGGTGTGGAGGGATGTACAATATTCATCAGCTGCGAATTCGCCGTATCCGAGAACCCCAGCTCATAAATCACCGTAGGCAGGGCATAATTCACCCCGAACCCACCAATCCCATGGCCAATCCAGTAGATAGAAAAGGTATACACCGTCGGACTGCGAAACAGCTCCTTGAAATTCCGCCAGCTCCAATGCGCATCTCTCCCCGAGGGCGCATTCTTCGCAAGACGATGGGAGAGATACTCCCTTTCTTCAGGAGTAAGCATCTTTGCCGTCTCAGGGTAATCAGGGACGAAGAGAGCCATGAAGGCGAGAATAATGGCAGGGAGGCCCTCGAGGATAAACAGCCAGCGCCAGCCTGAGAGACCGCCGAGGCGGTTCATGAAACTGATTGCGTAGGCGAGCAGGCCGCTTAGGGCACTGGATAGCTGGCCGACGGAGTAGAACACGGCGATCCGCCAGGGCATCTCGGAGGGTTTGTACCAGAATGCGTAGTGATACAGGACCGAAGGGTAGAAACCTGCCTCTGCTAGGCCGATTGCGAAACGAGCGCACATCATGCCGGGGAAGTTCTGCGTTGCGCCGGAGCTGGTTGCGCAGATGCCCCAGGCGAGGATGAGGATGAACATCCATTTAGACGGCGTGAAGCGTTTGAGCAGGACGGTGTTTGTCGGTTCGAAGAATAGGTAGCTGTAGGAGAAGATAGACTGGGACCAGGACCATTGCGATGGACTGAATCCGAGCTCTGCTTTGATACCGTTTCCTGCCTCGAGGTTGATAATCGCCGCATTGGCGTAGTTGCCAGAGTCAATGACACGGAAGATGTAGACGATGGAGTAGAAGCCGACCAGCCAGAGGTCGACCTTTCGCATGACGCGCTTCTCAAACTCAGCGTCATATTTGGGAGTCGGTGATTCGCCTTCGGGTGTTCCAGCAAGAGAAGGGGAGGCCGTCGAAGCAGTCACTTCGGCCTGGCCCTTCTCAGGTGTCTCTGATACAGAATTCGAAGACATCTGTGGCGCCTCAGCCGGGAAATCGCGACAAAGTATGACATAGCATTGCTTATATAGGCAGAGTTTGTGGCTTCGAAGCTCGTCGGAGCAAGCAGGACTGCCAAAGTGATACCATAATAGAGGCAATCACGATATTGGAGTACTCAACAAAACAAGCTAAGATATTGCCCATCAATGCTTCGCGAGATACTGTCGGCTGACGAACATATTGCTCATACTGTGCCAGGATTGTGCCATCAGAACCCTCTTCTGCATAATTATCTTTCCCGGCCGATATGCTCGACCAGTCTGGCCTTGCCTGCAGATATTATACCTGAACGCATAATATGTTCATCACTTTCTTGAAATGGGATATCCTCAACGTATATTGCCAGCGATGCCAACATATAACACCGAGAAGTCCAATAGCATGCCCGCCCTCCGTACTCATCCCGCGAGTTTGGAGGACTATCACGCAATCCACGACCAAAATGATACTCAACGCGAACCCCGCTTCCTGCACCAAAGACGGCATTACTCCAAATCCTATCCTGTGTATCGTGAATAACTGACTCGCATCGGATATCGGCGTTAAGGCGCGAGATTCGGCCTAGGGAAGTGGTGGGGGTATAAAGCCCGCATGCTCGCACGGTCCTAGTACTATGCAAGCCAGTTTAATATCTTCATCTGGATAGAAATAGCTACAAAATGGCCCCATCCGCAGTCCAAGAGCCAGGACCTATTCAAGCCGTCCCGGTTAAGCCATGGGCTCGTCCCGCCCCCACAAGGGAGAATCTAGACTGGGCGCCTCTGCCTGAGATTGATCTATCCAAGTTCGACCAGCCAGGCGGCAAAGAATCTCTTGCCAGAGACCTGTACGATGCATTAACTCGGGTTGGTTTCTGGGTCGTCGTCGGACACGGTATCGACGACGAGCGCGTCCTCCGCCAGTTCAGCTTCGGCAATGCATTCTTCAAGCAGCCGCTCGAAGAGAAGCGCACGTTCCCTTGTAACTTCGCTGAGGGCGAGTACTTCGGATACCGCGAGAACGAGCGGTGGATTGGAGATACCGGAGTGAAGGACAATGTCGAGATGGTACAGATCACCCTACCAAGTACACTAAACTATGTAACTAACATGTACAGCTCAACATCCCCAAAGACATCCCTGACTGGGCCGATCTTCCCCGCCACAAAATCGTTGAAGAAAACTACACCGAGATCGCCAGCTTCCACCGCGACCTCTTCGACAAGGTCGCGCGGAAGCTGTTCGTGCTCATGTCTATAATCCTGGAGCTGCCCGAGACATTCCTGGCAGACGCCCACGAATACGACAAGCGGTCCGACGACCACCTGCGGTACATGATCTACAACGTGCGCACACAGGACGAGTGGGATCGCGCCCAGGGATACACCAAGGGCGGCCACACGGATTTCGGCAGCTTGACACTCCTCTTCTCGCAGCAGGTTGCTGGGCTGCAGATCCGCACGCCGGAGGGCGCGTGGAAGTGGGTTAAGCCTGTCGAGGGTGGGATTACCTGCAATGCGGCGGATACGTTGACCTTCCTTACAAAAGGTGTGTTCCTTTCCCCATACTTTGGCGATGAAAGTATGCTGACCCGCGATAGGCTTCGTCAAATCGACCATCCACCGCGTGGTCACGCCGCCCAAGGACCAGATTGACGTTCCCCGTCTCGGTCTGCTGTACTTTGTCCGACCGGGTGACAGCACTGTGATGAAGCCCGTGCCATCACCGCTGTTGGACAGGCTTGGTCTGTTGACGGACGAGGACAAAGACCCTAACATCCCTGCGCCGACGGGTACGGAATATGTGCGTGCGCGGGTCAAGGACGTCCACCATAAGAAGGTGATTGACCGCCGGGAAAACACGCAGTTTGAGTTCAAGGGACTGAAGGTGGACAATTACTACGCTTGATTTAATATGATGTATTGCTATGATTGATGAATCGATTTACGCTTCGCCTCTGGGGTACTCGGCTCGTATCAGCATCTACTTACCATCAGGGTCTCGGAATGGAGAAGCCTGTGCTTTATTATCAAAATTTGAATATTCGTAGCTCTGCTCGTAATGTTCTTCACCAGAGTATTAACTGGGTGATGTTTCAGTGCGTACGGCGGCAGCGGGGTTACTATTTATTTTTCCGGCCAGCAACCGTTGTTATAGCGGCCTCATTTCCGTTTATGCGGAATGTCGTTGAGCTTAGCTTTGCATGGGCCCGCGGTAATTCGGCCTTCCTCGGGTGTACCTTCAAGTCGCAAGTCCAGAATACCCAGACAAATAGGCAAGGTGGTAGACGCACACTCGCCTGTAGTGCCGCGCACCGGTACGGTGATGACAGGTACAATGGTCGGCAAATTGAGGTCGAGGCCGCTCTATCGCTGAGAGAGATACAGTATCATGATTAGAGGATACATATTTACTGCGGGGAAATGACTAGTACCTGCAACTGCGGAGTCTCGTTCGCTAAGGGCTGTTTAAGGAGTGCTTTCGGGGGTAATTTCGCCCAATCCTGGTAGGTAGGGCATTTGCCAATTTTGGCATAGAGCCAAGAAGCTGTATCTCAGAGTTCACGCGCTTGCGAGCTGAGAGGCTAAAGTACATATTGGGCCATGGCCAGGTGTCTCAATATAGGGCACTGTTCCTTCCACGATATAAACGCCGCGCACAAAAGGCAGTCAGCCAGACACATTGGGCCGGACTCAGACCCTTATTACCGCGTATCTGCCCTACAATATCTGAGTGAGATGGACGGATGCAGTTGTTGAAGAAATATGCATAACGTTTGATGTGTGACTCTCAGTCTATGACATGGCACCTGAATGCCACGCCGTCTATTAACCTCCTTGTCCGTAGGACCCAAACACGCGTAAAATGGCAAATATGCATAACTAACATTGCGCCGTCCATCCATCCCTACCCATCCTAGGCTCCAAGAGCCTGAAGGGAGACTACATTACACCTGTCGAGGAAGGCCAACGCCTCATTCCTCGTGTGCCATGCATCGTTATATGTGGCACTCAAGGTAAGTCGCCCGTCCCAGATCCCCAGAAACAAGGCAAGCCCAGTCACCAAGTGCTCCCTCGTAACCCATGGATTGTCCAGTTGGAAAGCGCCCTGCGACGGCGAGATGGTGTTATCAAGCGTACCTAGGTCGGAAAGGGATACAGATGGTTTGTTATATGGCGGTGGCAGTGCAGGAGTGGCATTATCCGCTGGGTAGGGCGGCGTGATCATCCCCCAGTGCGAGGGGACCATCTGGACTCGTTGTTTGTCATTGCGGTTCTGTATGTCGAACCGTCGAACCGCACTGGCAACCTTCATGTATTCGTTTCTCCGCGGTATGCTGTAGTCCAGTACCTGATCGAGCGCCCCAAAGGAGGCGGCTGGAACGGTCAGGTCCACTGCCAGACATTCACCAGAAACGGAATGGTAAACTGATGCTGCATGAGCTGGGGTGCTGTACGGCTCCTCGCACTGGGGTCGTTCATCCAGGAGACAATAGTTGACATATCGCACCGTCCTTGGCCGTGACTGTCTCTTCTGTAAATCTCGCAGTACAATGCCGATGGCTGTGTGATAGGCATGAGTAACGCTCAACCCCAACGCCTTGCATGCCTTCACCAGACGATACGTGGATTCCGTCGACAGCGTAATGGCCACGCGTTGGTGCTTCCCTGGCTGTGTCGTACCTTTCCGGCGAGGGAACCCAGCAATTTCAACCTCCTTCAATGCAGCGTTCATGGAAATGGTCTTGTTGAGACGGCTCTGCTGCTTCTTACTCAAACCCGGAGGAACTCCAGCAGCAATGCGAAATGGCGGACTCAATCGGGCGTACTCGTCGCCAAAGACCGGGAGTCGATATGCATCACCTTGATCAAGAGCCTGTGCAGCATGCATAAACAGACTATTCAACAGCATCAACGCTCCAACCCCGTCAATCACATCATGGCGACAGCGAAGGACCACATCCGCCGTGACCGTCGGACTCGAGCGGCCCGCGCGCTTTATCATGAACAAAGTCGGAATGTCCGGAACAGGAGGGTCGGAATTGCACCACTGCAGACCGGACATCCTCGTGCGAACGACCTGGAATGTACTCTCCAGCCAGGCATTCTGGGCCTCCGGGGTCGGCGCCATTTCATAGATCTTCCTGCACCGCTGCCTCTGCTCGCTGTACTCAACCCACGACGCAACCGTCGGACTCTCATATCGCAAGCGCAGCCATGCCTTTTTCAAGGCTAGCTCCACTTCATGTTCAGTGCCCTGCACCGAGAAAGAAACGTACGCGGTGATCGCGAAGCAGCAGCGCCCACTCGCTTCGTACGTCTTCGCCAGGGTCGCATAGAACTGCTCCGACTCATCGATATCGCGCTCCCAGCGCCCCGGCCTGACCTGCGTCCATGAGTAATCACTGGTATCCAGCAAGCCCATGGTGCCCTGATCTCGAGTGGTGCGTGCCGGAGAGTCGGACGGAAAGTCTAAAAGAGGGGTCGGACGCACGAGAATTATAGTCTCGCGGCGAGCAGGCGCGGAATCAAGGCACTCAGCTCGCCAGGCCCTGCAGATAAAAAGTTACCTGCGATGGCCGCATCAGCCGCGGTGGCTGTCGAGACAGAGGGAGATAGGGCCGGGTTGCCCGAAATAGGCGAGTGGTCGGTCCGGTGTCCGTACCCAATGCGGTGGTCCGCTTGTTGGCTCGCCTGTTGGCCTCGTCTGTCGGCCCTCGCATATCAGTAACTTAATATATCCAATGATACATAAATAGTCAAAGTAACGCCAGCTCTTCTCCGGGTAATCTTCGGGTTGAACAGGAACCGACCTTGAATGCGTACAACTTCTTGATCGGGAAGGCCGTCCAGTTAACAATAACTATTACTAACCATATACTACTTGCATATAAACAGAGCCACCTACGACCGAGGACGACAGACCTTAATCTGACAATGTTCCTGTTTTGATTTAACTCTTGTGACACTATCGAGGTTACACACGACCCGTGGTTACACCCGCAGGCCTGGGCCGCGTCTCACAATCTACATCAAACATCAGCTCGATTGTAAAGATAATCCAGTTACACAGCCACCGTCACGCAACATTACGCCAGAAAGCTTAATCTAGGTCAACATTATTTTATTTAAACAGTCAATACAGCTTATCTTATATCTTGGCTGTCAGAAGCTCAATAGTGCATATGCGAACTGTGTAGTGCGTCGGTTAATTAATCGGTTAATACCCTTCCTGGTGCCCGCTATAGTAGTAAGTATCCCACACTTGGGATATACAGAAGGGGGGCAAGGTTATTCACTATATAATATTGAGCTCATCTATATCAGTATACATATCACTCCCTACTACTTTCTACTTGTCCCATTCGCAGACCCAGAAACGACCTTCAAAATAACCCCAGTCATAGCCAGTGCACTCTCATCCTCAAGCTTCCTCCCAACAAGCTGCAAACTAACCGGCATGCCATGGACAGCCTCCGCGGAATCTGCCAATATCAGTACACACTCTAACCGAGAAGTAGGGCAACATACAATCACCCTGAATCTGCGCATCAATATCACTCAGCGGTTTATGGTCGACATACGGCCCATCAAGACCCTTATCAGCCGTAATCCCACACGGGAATGAAACACCAGGATAGTCAAGGACGTTGAAAACGCCCGTATATCCGACGTACGCGAACTTGCCATGCTCGACACTACTATACGGGGACGTCGGACCTATACCTCGTTAGTACCTGAAATAAACTGTATAAAGTGATCGACATACAAAGCACAGCATCAATCCCGGCATCATTCCATCGATCCAGATACGACTTGCACAGCGTATTCCGTGCTACCTGGACCTGCCACATCTCATGCACGCCCAGTTCCGCAGCCGTCTCATACATCTTCATCTCAGGCCGGAACGGCTCCCCCGTCGGTTCGAGGAGTTTCCGCACGGATTTCCCGCCGTCCGCGACGAACAAGGTTCGTAGTATCTCAAGAATACCCTTATGCTCAGTAGGCGCCCAAGTAACAACCTCATGCCCGGCGTCTTTTAATTTCGCGACTGTTTCATTTAGAGCACGCGACACGGGGGGCGTAGGCGTGACTAGGCCATCGTGCCTGAGGACGCCGATTTTGAGTGATTTCTTCACTTCCACATCCCGCCAGGGAATGGGGAGGCATTTGGGATCGCGGAGCCAGGGCTGTTGGCCGACGACTGTGCGGGCCCAGAAGATGATCTCGTCGAGGGTTTTTGCCATGGGGCCGTTGACGCTGTTGACTGCTTCTTGGCCGGCGAGGCCGGAGCGGGTTTGGAAGTTGGGGAAGCGGCCGAAGGAGGGTCTGATGGTGAAGATTCCTGTGCAGGCTGCGGGGATGCGTAGGGAGCCGCCTAGTCATCATTAGTATACAAACTGCGAAGGGATATATTTGTTGCGTACCAATATCTGTTCCCACGCCGATGCGGCTGGCTCCGAAGGCAATCAGGGCGGATTCACCACCAGAAGAACCGCCCGAGGTGAGATTGCGGTTGCGCGGGTTGACCGTTCGACCGAAGACATTATTCACGGATTCCGCGATCATCATGGCCGTGGGCACGTTGGTCTTGCAGTAGAGGACGGCGCCCGCGGTGAGGAGCAGGTCGACGAGGGTGCTGTTGTATGTGGCGGGGTCGTTGACCAGCGAGGCGAACCCGATGGTCGAGTCATAGCCAACGAGGTTGAAGTTGTCCTTGATGGAAATGGGCAGACCGTGGAAGGGGCCTTTTGTCTTGCCTGTTTGTTGGAAGTAGGCGTCTAGTTCTTTTGCCTGCGCGATTGCTCTGTCGAAGAGGATTTCCGACAGGCAGTTGGTCTACATTATTAGTATGGGCGTGAAAAACTGCTGGTGGACATACCAGTTGTTGCGCAGCAGCCGCGGCTTTACAAAAGGCCTTTGTGACTTCCTCGGCGGTCCATGATCCGGATGAAATATGCGACAGAATTGTCTGGGCAGGGGTTGAAGTGATTTCCAGCTCGCGACCGGTAAAGAAGCCCGAGTCTTTGGGGAAGCTTGTGACGTCGAGCTGATCAGCAGGAGGAAGAAGTGCAGCAGGGATCACCCAGTCCGCTGGAATGGAGTCCTTGAGCGCCTGGCGCTTTTTGGTGGCGATCGATTCCCACGTCATGGTCCAGTACTGTAGTTGATAATGGAATAGCTGATGATTGCAGAGATAGAGATGGAATGTCTCCCTTTTATGCGGGGATGCCGGATACCCGGATATCAGTCGATCTCCAGTATGTTGGAGAATCACATCCCCACCAGCAGACTCCAATCTCAGAGTATTTATCAGTCATGGATTGGTTCACGTCGCCGAGGTTATCAGTTGTATCAAGATACCTCGGCCAGATCTCCGCCAGTGGGGGTCTCCAACAGCACAAGACTCGATACGAGATAAGCAGTCACAAGGTCGTGTTGGAGAAGATAAAGAAAGACAAGAGGAGTAGGTATAAAGAGACGCTGTCCTGTTAGTCATGGCTACCCCAGATTGCTCCCCACAATGTTCGCCAAATTCGCCGCCTATATCAAGGGCCCGGAGAGTGTCCCGGGCGAGGCCAAACTCCTGCGCAAGCTCGACAGCTTCATCTTGTCGTTCTGTTGTCTATGCTACTTTGCGAATTACCTCGATCGCACGAATATCAACAATGCCTACGTGTCGGGAATGCGCGAGGAGCTGCACTTCCAGGGGAACGAACTCAACCAGATCAACACCGTCTTTACGGTGGGATACATTGTCGGCCAAGTCCCGTCCAACCTGGCCTTGACCTTCTTCCGTCCGCGCCTGTTCTTCCCTGCGATGATGGTTATCTGGGGTAGTCTGACCATGATCACGGCAGCCGTGTCTAATCCCCAGGGAATCATGGCAATCCGCTTCTTCCTCGGGCTTGCAGAGTCGAGCACCTTTGCCGGAACGCACTATATCCTGGGTTCCTGGTACACAGAGCGAGAGCTAGGAAAGCGCAGTGGCATCTTCACAGCTAGCGGCCTGGCCGGTACAATGTTCGGGGGCTTCATCCAGACAGGGATCCATTCGTCCATGGACGGAATGCAAGGCCTTTCCGGCTGGCGGTGGCTATTCATCGTACGAACCTCCCATATACCCATACAGAGCAGTATTTAATAGACAGATTGATGGCCTAATCACCATCCCAATCGCGATATACGGGTTCATCGTCTTCCCCGACACCCCGACAACCACCAAAGCACGCTACCTCACAGCCGCAGAGAAAGCCCTGGCCGTCGCACGCATCCCCGAGTCCGGCGCCGTAAAGGTTCCCCTAAACTGGACCTTCCTCAAGAGCATCTTCACAACATGGTACTGGTACGCCTTCGTGATGCTGTGGATCATCGCCGGCGAAACCGAATCGTTCTCCACAAACGCCCTGCTGGCCTTGTACATGCAGTCGCACCCAAGCAACTCATACAGCGTCCCGCAGCTAAACAACTACCCAACCGGCGTCCCAGCAGTAGGGATCATATCGACCCTATTCTGGGCAACACTGACAGATTTCATGGGCGGAAAGCGATATCTGGTCGGGTACTTCATCGCTATAACAGGGATAATCACATCAACACTTATCCTAACCTGCTTCGCCTCAACAACCACCGTCTTCGCCGCATACTACTGGGCGGGAGCCGTATACGCATGCCAAGCAACGTTCTTCGCATGGTGCAACGATGCAATGCGGTATAAAGACGAGCGGCTGCGATCTGTAGTGATTGCGAGCATGAACATGGGCAGTAATGCGGTCAATGCGTGGTGGATTATCCTGTTCTACTCGGCGGACTTTGCGCCGCGGTTCACGAGGGGCATGTGGGCGATGATTGCGTGCTCGATTGCGCTGGCGCTGTGGACGGCGGGGATTACGGCTTTGACTGTGCGGGAGGAGAGGAGGGGAGGGCATGATCGAGATGTGCGTGTTGTTGACTTGCAGGAGAAGGTGGAGGCTTGATTGATATAGCATTGTAGCATTAATGCATTTCCAACTCTCATGAATCTATCATAGTTCCGAGAATAGTGTCAAGATAATCAGCCGGGAGATTGCTTTCTCGTCCATGACAATTGACAGAAATGGAGACAGACAATTGCCCGAGCCAAGAGGAGCACAAACCTTCCAGTGTTCGCGTGGGCCAATTCGCTGTATATCAAGGGGCTTGGACACAACCACCGGGCTTAGCACGGAGAAATTCCAGCAGCAAATAGGCATCGAACAGACAGCAGACAGACAAGAAACAGGCAGCGATCGACAGCAAAGCAAGCGAAAGGAAGCGAACGGAGAATTTGTGGAGAGCTTCATTTCGCTCCCCGCACGCTCGGGGTAGCTGCGGCCGATCTCCTGTAATTTGTATAAGTGCTTATAATTCCCGAATGCGCCTCATGACGATAGTTTCACTCAGTTTACGCCAAAATGAAGCTCGGTACTGCGTTTTCTGCGATTCTGGCGACAGCCGCTCAGGCAAAGTATATCGTGCCTGGTGGGCGATGGCAGGATACAGAGGGAAACCTGGTCAACGCCCACGCCGGAAATATTTACTTCGACAAGGAAAGTTCCAAATTCTGGCTGTTCGGAGAATACAAGATCGAAGGACAGGAAGAGGGCGGTGGTGTTTCGGTGTATAGCTCCGACGATCTGGGGACATGGGAATCGCACGGGCTCGCACTTGGTATGTGCCCTACTCTGGATGATACATGCTCTTCACATAGCTAATTGAGTAGAGCCCATCGAGGGACACCCGTACATCTCCACCGAGCACATCATCCAGCGCCCCAAGGTGGTCTACAGCGAGGGAACGGGACAGTACCACGTATGCGACTTATCTCTGCCCATGCAGCATGACGAAGCTAATTAAGCAGATGTGGTGGCACGCAGACAATTCCACCTACGGCTGGCTTCTGCAGGGCTTAGCAACAGCCGATAGCGTCGCCGGTCCATACGAGTTCGTCGACGCAGTGGCGCCTCTCGGAAACTGGTCGCAGGACTTTGGCCTGTTCACGGACCGCGAGGACGGCAGGTCGTACGCTCTATACTCCAACGGGGACAGCGTCGATGGCCGCGATGTCTATCTAACCAGCTTCAACTCGAACATTACCGCCCTGGATGAAGTGGTGCACCGATTCCCCAAGTTTGACCTCGAAGCGCCGACTATCATCCAGTCCGAGCATAGCTACTGGGCGCTGATGAGCCATAAGACGGGATACCGGCCTAACAGTATGTCAGCCACTATAGCCAAGGGAAGTACTGACATGAGTAGATGTGGTCGCATTTCGCGCCGACAAATTGAGTGGTCCATGGTCTCAGCCGTTTATCGTATCGCCGCTCAACACGCGCACTTTCAACTCGCAGTCTGGATTCTCGATCCGCATCGAGGGCTCGAAGAAGACTACCTACCTGTATATCGGGGACCAGTGGGACTCCAACTCTCTATGGGAGAGCCGATACATCTGGCTCCCGGTCGACATCGACGAGCGCAAGAAGACCCTCGAGGTGCAATGGCACGATATCTACGACCTGAACGTGTAGGTACACTCCCACTCGATCTACATCTGCTAATAATTCTAGTAAAACCGGAGAGTGGCACCCCGTCCGAGGCAAAACATACACATCCAAGCACGCAACGACCAACGGCAACGCACACTTGCAAGAAGCTGTACGTCCAACCCTCCACCTCGACGACCCATCTAACAGAAACAGAACTTCGCCACCGAGGGAGAAATCTTGACTGGAATCTACGGCAACGATAGCACAGTGACATTCCACAACATCGAAGGAACCGGCAAGCCGCAGTGGGTTTCGTTCTACTACCAGAGTGCGTCTCCTTCCACCACTTTCTATATTACTCTCTAACCTGGCATCAGACACCGACGATATGGGCTTCGGAGATCAACGTAAGTACCCACCTATTTAATTCAAAGCAAATCTAACAAAACAGCCGGCGGAACACCGGACCGCATCGGCGGCGAGTGGCAGCTGCGCCGAATCAGCAGCGTGGTCGTCAACGGGGACACGCAGAATGTCGAAACCCTGTACCAGCGCGACACGCACAAGGGGATTATTCTCTCGACGCCTCTTCAGTTGACGCTCAAGAAGGGAAGGCGCAATACGATTACCGTTGGAGGGCTGTTTAATGGGTGGGACTCCAAGGGAGCTGATTTGGATCGCATTGTTGTCTATCCGCCTGAGAAGGTGTAAAATGATTTGATAGTCGATCGAGATCGCTGTCTGGAGATAATGGGCAGTAATACATTTGGAATCAGTGGCCTTGCAAGTCGTTACCGATCTAGTTCGGGAATAAACAGCGGAAATTAAAGAGCTTTGATGCTCTTCGCAGAGTCCGCTATAATACTCTAGTTTTTAACTCTTCCCTTTACTCTGATTTCTCAAGACGCAAAGGCTCGAACTATAAGGACTTTCCAATTCCAAAGGGCGAGGTAACCGTAGAACAGAAATTCAACCGATGCCGACTTACTCACATATCAGCCAGTCGCAAGGAAGCACTCGTAAACCGGAACCAGGTCGATCTGGATTTTCATTCAAATGTGTGGACCAGGTAATCCCTTGAGTGGCACAAGGAACGATGGCAGTAGTTTTTGAGCCATGAGCAAAGATAGCTGTTTCTGGTAGCTTATGATTTTGCTGGTCAACAATGTCCACTATATATATATATAAAGGCTTCGTAGATAAGGCCGCTTTAATAAGAGCACCTCGAGAAGTGTTTGTTAACTAACTAACTCATGGTGGAGCCGGCGACCCGTCCAGAGCAGAAGAAGATATATGGTACAGGGGTTGCTCCAGGATTACAGAAACAAAATGGCATGCTCCTCTCCGGGACCTGGTCGTACCTTGATGTAAGCAATTTGGCTTGTACAGTGCGTTGTTTCCAAGGCGGTTACAGTATACGCACAAGGTACTCAAACTAATCAAGCCTATTACAAACACTCTGCTGCTACGGCCAGGCCGGGTGTTCTGCAAGGGGAGAATTGGTATGGGTCAAGTCATTGCTGTCAGTTTATTATGCTGAAGGTGTCGTGCGGATACTAAGGCAGTCACCTCGTCTCTGGTCGATAGGAGGACCAGTTAAATCAGGAATGAGTAGGGCAGGCGTCACTTCTGCGGACAGAGATGAATATGCCGCGTGCTCGAACCTCTCGCCCACCGGCCCGCTTGAAACTATACTCAGTGGGCCTCATTTGCCCGCAGAGCTGGAACGCAGAATTGGTGGCGCAGAATAAGATGACATCTAGTAGTGCTCCCTCGAGTAGTGGCTGGAAGAAGACCTGATCTGCACGCCAATTTAGTGGGACCACAGGCATCTTACAAGCTGGCTCGAACTGTTGAACCACTCAGTATCTGTAAGTCTGGAAGAGTTGGGGCCGGGGTTTCCGGTTCGATTGTGGGTAATCGACTGGGGCTTCAAGAGGGTATCCAATAATTCTCGGAAGAGCGCGGTGCTCGGAAATTTGGAATCTACTGGTTGTTGAGGAAGCCAGAATCTTCTATTCTCCAATGTCCACGTAAGAGAGGCCTCCTCCAGATATCATATTCTTTCGTGCAATCGGTGAGCGGCTTTGCTCGGCTCCAGCTACGTCGGTGAGTAATGAAGACTTGGTTAATGGGATCAGTAACAGATGCCCGGGAATTCCCTTCTCCTGGTTTGTGGTATCCGCGATATCCGGGATCACCATGATACATCACTTTCGTAAACCGATGTCCGGTTGTCCTTAGAAACAGCCAGGCGCTTCTATCCAGGAAGACGATCGTGTTTGTCAAGACGGCTGAATGGAAATCCTTTATGTTTAGGCTGTGTCTATGCAATGGCAAGCATTCAATATGTCACTGGATTCCAGGCGGCTAAAAGCATAAATAGAAATTACCATGCTTCACGACAGGCGTGGGAAGGAGATATCTTCCACCGCGGAGAATTTCTGATGGACCCATCGCTCGAGGTCCCGTCCGTCATTCAGCTCATATTCCGAATATGGAACAACAAACTGAAACGCGGTTCGTATCACGGCAAATAAGGTGAAGCCATGGTTGACCGCTGCCATTCAGTGCGTCGAGTGGAGCCTACTCTATCTTGGTATCTGGCCCTAATATGATGATCGGCGGGGACCCCATCGAATGAACCCTTTCAACTCACGTCCCAGGGCCCGCTTGCCAATCCCTTGGGCCAGCACACTCGAGATCTCCGGACAACACTAGCTTGGCCGAACTGATGTGAACTATCCAGTCGCTGGCCCGGGTGATGGGCCGAGATCGTCCGGCGCTAATATCCAGGGGAGCGCGGTGTGTTGGCCCTGCTCTTCCCCAACACAACCAACGGAGCTCGTATACCGAGTCATTCACGCTGTGGACAGCTGAACACCCGAAGTTGGAATTCTTAACGACCAATTGGTACCTGCTAGTCACGCCACAGCGGGAAAGCTATGAGGGGACAAGCTGGACGACAGAAACCCAGTGGGCTTTACTCGCTCTTAGCATCACTCACTGAGAACAAAAATACGACACCACGCCCAATATGGACTAGGATAAATACATCACAACAAAGAGATCGATATACAATCTTAGTTAGGTCCGTTCATTATCCAATAATGACGGATAACGTAGGTGTCTCCCCGACCAACATGCCGGGAGACAGTCGCCCAAAGCCGCAAAGGGCTGGCTGGAAGACATCGGCAGTGATCCAATCGTCTTCCTGTCATCAACAACATGGGGCATCATATCCACTCGGGTCTGGCGAGAGCCCACTCTATGGAATTGCTCGATCTTTGGGTCACATCCACCCGCAGGATCAGAGAAACTCTGGAAATTCCACGGCGAGGACGGTCGTCAGGTCTGGATGTATATAAAGCAGTCCTTGATCCTCTGGCTTCAACTCCCTCCAGTCATTCAATTCATATCTCCAGTCACTCTTATTTCAAGACACTCAATAGTCTCATTATATTTCATCACACATCCTCAAAATGAAGCTCTCTCTCGTCCTCTCTGCTCTGGCTTCCACCGCCATTGCTGCACCTCTCAGCCTCCCCCTTCTGGACAAGCTCCCCATCCTCTCCAACCTGGGCGACCTTCTCAGCGGCCTGCCCGTCCTTAGCAACGCTGGTGACCTCAACAACGCTCTCGGTGGCAAGCTTGGCGACCTCGGCAGCGACAGCAGCCTGCCTCTGGATGGGCTTCTCGGTGGTTTGACAGGCTCTGAAGCTTCCGCTCCTTCCTCTCCTGCCCCCTCCGCCGGTGGCGGCCACCTCCTCCAGGACCTTGCCCCCGAGCTTAACGATATCCTCGTTATCACCGGCCCTAACGCAAAGAGCCTCCTTCTCCAGCTCTCT
>JAMFNW010000117.1:0-44585 GCA_025768815.1 Aspergillus sp. PM3604 | reverse complement strand
CCCTAACCCTAACCCTAACCCTAACCCTAACCCTAACCCTAACCCTAACCCTAAACCCTAACCCTAACCCTAACCCTTAACCCTAACCCTAACCCTAACCCTAAGCTAACCCTAAGTAACCCTATAGTAGATAGAATATAACTACTTTTATATCTCTCTTATACTAGAGATATATAAATCCTTTTAAAAGAATATTAATCTAGATACTAGAGAGCCTGATAATAGTAGTTAAATAAATATAACTCTAGTTTAATAGATATATATCTTAGAATTCTACCTATATCTTTATTAATTTATAAAGTTAGTCAGGCAGGCTATATCTCTAGTAAAGATAATATTAGACTAGATAAAGAATTAATCTAATTAGAAATTTAGTTTATTTTAGTTCTATATATATTAAGAGAATCTAGTACTAGTCTTCTAAATCTATATTAAATAGGCTTTATATCTAGCTAGAAATACTCTAAAACTCTACTACCTACTTATTATCTTATTAAATAAGAGTATATAGAAGCTAGATCTTATATTAAAGAAGTACTCTCTTTAATTTATACTCTTCTACTAGTAGCTGCTAGTTATATAGATAGTCTATATATTTCTTAATATACTAGATCTCTGAGTTATAACTATTAAGTTATATTATAAGGCTGAGGAGTATAAGACTACTAAGATCTATTTTACTAATTCTATATTTAACTATTAGATATTTCTTATTACTTACTTCTATAGAGCCCTTAGACTTAATTTATAGATAATTTATAACTATATTATACTACTAGAATCCCTTCTAAACTAGAGCTTTATAGTTTAGTATATAGATTATAGTAACTAGATAATATAGAAAGAATAATAAAAGATCTAGATTCTATTCTAGGATTATACTATCTAGTATAGGCTAGAGTAGAATAACTTATATAAATAGATATCTAAACTTATTATAAATCTCTAGAAAAAGAAGATAAAAAATTAACTTAAGATTATAATAGTATAGAATATAACTAAGAAAATATAGGCAGTAATCTAGAAAAAGAATACTATAGAGATCTTTAATAAGTCTAATTAGATTAAGAATACTAGTATAGCAGGGTAGGAAATAATTAATAATCCTGAAAAGGATATCTATAATTATATAATTAAGAATTTAATTCTAGAGAAGATTATAGCTTATCTAGAAGAGATATATATTTATAAAGATATAGAGAACTTATTTAATCAGGAATATACTAATAAAAGTCTAGTAAGTTATAGTCTTTATTCTCTCTTATAGTTAAATTATAAAAGTGACTTCTTTTTTTTATTTCCTAAGTAGCTTACTAATTAATTAGTCTATATAATAGAAGATATAGTAAAAGCACGTGATAGAGTATATAATATAAGTATTTAAAAAGAAGTCTAAGACTAGAAGTTTCCTGTTTAAGATAGACTAGAAGATCTAGATATTAGTTAGATATATACTAGAGACTATTACTTATTTTAAGAATATTTTTATATTCTAGCTTAGCCTAGCTATATTTCTAATCCTAAAATCTAAGAAGAGAAATAGTAAAAAAAGAAGTTAGTTAGTAAAACTAGTCTAGTTATATAGAATTCTATTTATAATATTAATTTCTTAGATATATAGACTATATCTTCTAAAACTATTCTAGTTTTTAATACTAAGAAAAAGAATAATAATATTAGTATTAAATAGGAGAGTAATAAGATAGATACTAAGCTAAAGAAAAATAATATTAGTATTAAAACTTAAAATAATAATTAAAATATCTAGAAGAAGGCTAGTAATAGTATTAATATATAGCTAGCTAGCAGGGACTTAGAATTTAATAATATTATAAAATCTTTTATTTTATTTTTATTTTTTTAGTCTCTTTTTTTACTATTATAACTATAGTTAAATATAGACTAACTTAGATCTCTCTAGAGTAGTTTAATAATAATAATAATTTATTAAATATAGATCTATTAGATATATTAACTAAGCTAATAGATTTTCTAGTATCTACTAATAATAATATAGTCTTAATAAAGAAATATAAGAGATTTAGCTCTTAGTTAAACTATAATTTAAAATAGCTATACCTGTCTATCTATAATTAGATAAAGAATCTAGTTATTTCTAGTAAGTTACTAGATAAGATTATAGCTAAATAACTTAGTTATTTAGATTCTCTTTCTCTTCTAGTAATAGAACTTTAGATTTATTTTATCTTAAATTACTTTCTTTTTTTTTTTTTTTTTTTTCTTTACTCTTTTTCTTTTTTTTATTCTTTATTTTCTCTTTTAGTTATATTTACTTATAGTCAGGACCTGGATATAGTTATTAGAGAGTTAGCTATTTATAAATAATAATACTCTTTTTTTTAGTCTATTTTAGTATTATATAAATTAAAAGATTATATACTATCTAGTAAATAATTACTTAAGAATTTAGCAGATACTATAATAGTAATAGTACTAGAATCTATTTTTAAATTAATAATTAAACTTGTTTCTCTCCTGATATAAACTAGTAATAAAGTTATAGAATAATTAGAGAAAAAGATAGTAGAGAGATTAATTAAGTTTTAATATATATATTCCTAATAGATATAGAAGAGTTTAGGAACTAGAAAAGTTAAAAAAGATAAAAGATAAAGATTCTAGAAGTAGATAAAATAAAGATAAGGATTAAGAAAGAAGATTAGATAATTATATATTATAGCTTTTATTTATTACTTAATTATAATATCTCAGGAGAGTAGGATAGTAATATTATAGTTAATATATATAGAGATCTCTACTAGTACTAAGATTATTTAGATTAGTTTACTAGCTAGCTAATTAATCTAGACTATAAAGTTTTACTAGAGAGCTATTCTTAATATTAATAATAAGATCTTCTTAATTTATAGAAAGTATTAAGTTAATTAATAGATTAAAGATACTTATTTTTAGATAGTTAGAAAAATTAGTTTAATTATAGTTAATTAGTTTACTATAGTTAGAAAAAAGAGACCTTACTAGATATATATATAGGATTAACTATAATATAGTTTAATACTAGAGAAGATTAAGATATAAAATCCTGAATATTAAATAGTAGAAGAAGAGGGCCAGGTAAGTTTTTAGTTTAATTATAGTTAAATAATTACTAACTATAATTAAAGTAAGTATCTAGACTAGGTATAGATTTATCTAATTTAACTATACTATTAAAAAAGAGTAAAATAAAAGTAGCTTAATTAATATATATCTCTTTCTTTTTCTTTTTACTTAATTAATTTCTTTTACTTTTTTAGAGATACTTAATTTTACTAGAGAAGAAAAGACTATAAAATAACTAGTATTAATTATATATTAATTTTTCTTTCTTACTCTCTTTTTAAGATTAGCTTTAATTTATTAGCTAGTTAGCTAAGAAGATATAAGTTAATCTAAAAAACTTAAATTAATTAACTATCTTTAAACTATAGATAGATAGATTCTACTATATATAGCAGGTTATTAGGGTATTAGTAGAAGAGTTATAATAATAGATTAATAATATATATAGTAGAAGATATTCTAGGAGGCTTTATTAGTTAGAACCGGGTAGAATCTAAAGAGTAGATAAGAAAGAAATAAAGATCTAGAGAGAATTAGTAAAACCTGGTAAGAGAAAAAAAAGAGCAGGAGAGAAAAGATAAAACTAAAAGACTTAGTAAAAAGTACTATATAAGAGTTCTCTGCATAACTATATTCTGGATCATGGCCGGCGAGACCAGCAGGATACTATCTAATAGGATTTCAGGACAGGTTATATATGTCTACTAATTTAATAGTAAATTCTCTCTACTCTATCTCTAGAAAAGAATCTATATAAAATTTTTAGATATTAATCCTCTTTTAGTTCTCTAAGTGATTTATTCTATCCTGAACTAAGGCTTCTAATCAGTTAATCTTATACTCTTCTTTCTTGTTAACCTGGCTTAGTAGTTGCTAGATCCTCGGCACCCCCGTGGGTGCCTTACATGAATAAGCCAGTAATCATGGTATGAAAATAACAATTTACCAGGACATAGATGTTAAGTATAAACTTATTATATTGAAACTGTTGTATCTGTATTTGAGCAAGCTGTAAATACTACACTGAAGCCCAGGTGTGAGGCTAATCCCTGTGCAGAGCTTCCACGGTGAGTGCAGTTGCAGTCTGTGTCCAGGCCGGGTTCAAGGCGGTTAAAGTTTGACAAAAGCGAAGCCTTGTATTCAAGCAACCAATCAGACAGTTTGGTTCGATGGCTGTTTAAAGTTTTCCCAGCTTGTCGGATGCGGAGAGTAGGCGAATCACACAGCAGCAGCAGCAGCAGAAGAGTTCACGGTCCCAATGGGTCAACCATGGCCTTCATGTCATGGATCCGGGTGGCCTTGAATGTGCAAAGCCTGCCAAGGCTGTCATGTTGGTACCCTATCTTTAATGCTTCTGTCTCCGGCTACCGGATTTCACGGGTAATCCTTGCCACACCTTCCCTGAAGGCTTGCAGATAACATCCTCTTCACCTCAACATTAGCTCGCCAGTTTCATCTGACTGTACCTGAAGTGACAGTTGTTCAGATAAGCATGATTGAAATCCCGCCTGATGTTGTAGCTGGGTGGCCAGCTCCAAACTACGCCAACCCAGAGACAAAAGGGCCAGCTTTACCAACAATTGTCATTCTTTTCTACATGTTAGCAGCTGTTGCTCTGGCCGTGCGCTTGTATGACAAAGTCAAGATATCTCGACGGTTCTTTGTCGAGGATTACCTGATTATACTCACAATGGTAAGTACCAGCCTCACTGTCCCCGAAACAATTAGCCCGTCTTTAATTCACTGATCCAGATTCCGACTACAGTGGTCACAATTGTTGTCTTGCTGTCCAAATGGAAATACTTACTCGACAGACATATATGGAATCTACCTCCAGAGTATTTCAGACCAGGAAATATCCTGAGTACTATTGATTTTGTTTTTTTCTGCCTGGCATCAACATTTGTTCGGCTGTCGTTTCTTGCCTTCTACCGTCGCCTCGCTGCCCATACAAAATCACGATTCTACAAGGCCATCATTTACGTTACAATGCTTGTCACTGCTGGTCTGGCAGTAGCATACATATTTGCACTAGTATTTCGCTGCAGGTTTGTGTGACATCGATCCTACCAAAGATGCCTTCGTTCTCTGTACTAAATGTCACAGCCCAGTCAAAGCCTCATATGATTTCAACCCGCCAACGTTTTACCCTGACTATCCGTACCACTGCACAAACCGTGAAATGATCCTGTTTACTGGGAGTCTCCTCTCGACGATTTTGGATTTCTTGATCATGTTGATTCCAATCCCATTGGCGTGGCAGTTAGATCTCCCTCTAAAGCAGCGCCTCGGGGTCCTGGGAATGTTTCTTCTCGGCCTGCTGATATGCGCTTGCGGGGCTATTAAAACCAGATACCTCTATACCCTGTTTATAACCTATGATGAGGTCTGGGTTGCAACGCCAATTTGGATTCTTTCTGCGCTGGAGCTTCATGTTGGAATATTATGCTCGTCTGCACCTGCCGTCCGCATGGTAGTGCGGGAGCATATAAAACGTTTCCATCAGTGGTTCCATAGGAGGCATCCACGGACTGATAGTTTGACCAGTTTGTTCCCCCTTGAGACATCGACGTCTTATTTATAGCTACCAATATTCGTTATCTAAATTTTATTTCCCACATTTCCTATTTTCTGAATACTTTCTGGTAAATAGGTGCTATTGGATAGAATTCTGCATAATTCAGCTTACACTCTTACCGGAAATCCATACCGTTATGAATAGTAAGTGCCTATAGTGAAATACCCATATATATATAGTGGAGTAAGCAAGGACTAAATGTTGCCCGTGCGCTCCGAGTGGGAGATTCAGTCTATACTATAGCGTCGCAAACCCACCGTGCATGCCGCACTCCATAGGAGTAACTAGCAGCGCCAAAACATCGGTCCCTATTGAGCTACTGTCTGCACAACGTCGAGGCTACCTGTTGCCAGGAAGAAACGCAAAAAAACTCGAGTCTTGCAAAAACCACATCAAAACTGGGCACATTATCTGGAGCAGATTAGATTTCTTTGGTAGTGACCATTTAAATAAAAGCAGACTAATAACATCCCTGGAGACGGGCTAATGACCGCTTGAAGAAATAAAACAACATAGACCAAGATTTTGCAAGCTGAAAATTTGCAAATATAAGTAAACTGTCTCGGCTGGGCACTAACGTGCTATAAAGGTCCTTGGCCTTTGGGCCTGGCCAGCCCGTACGTCTGCGGCCTCACCGTGTACCCGGGCCGCTTGAGTTCCCCCCCTGATGGGAAGGCCGCCGCCGCGCGTATTGATGCGTTGGCCACCAAGCCTTCGCTCAGTGTATCAAGTGTCCCACGACTGGGTAGGTGCTCTTTTCCTCGACTGGCAATGGTATGACTTGCTCGACCCCATCTATTCAGAGATTCTAGCCTATCAATAACAAGATCCCGGTCATATCTCCAGCACCTGAGCGACGTTGCTCAATCTGGCGTGCGAACCTTGCTCTGGGCAGGCGATGCAGACTGGATTTGCAACTGGCTTGGGTTCAGGGAAACCGCTGACAAGTCTCCTTCAATGGTCACAATGAATTCGCCAGCAAAAAGGTAGGGGGTTATAGCGTCAATGGAGAGAGCAAGGGAACGTACAAAACAGTCGCCAATATCTCACACCTGCGTGTCGTCGAGGCAGGTCATGAGGTGCCATACTACCGTACGTCAGCGCTTCCCAGGCCGAGAGACGAGCTACTAACCCCCTGGCAGAACCCGAAGTCTCCTTGTAAGTCTTTAAACAGACTATGGAGGGAATCCCAATTTCTTCGACCTGACTAGGCTGGGTTGAGAGATGACGCTATTGGGCTTTGGCTGCATCTAACGGATGCTCAACTTGTTTAATAAAGACGATCCTTGAAAGTGCCCACGCTCGCTCGGTTTATAATTGTTGCTTCCATGATTTATTTCTACCCTTATCGTTTGCCACACCCCTGTTAATACTTTATCACACCACCTTTGTCTGATATGTCTAAAGCACGGAGGAAACACCAGTTTACACCTATACATCTAAGCACGAATCGACCATTAAATTTGGGTTACTCTCGTTTTTTTATCATCTCTTCCATTTCTTGTCCAGTGTCTATATGACTTCGATTCAGTCCTAGGAATAAATAGTGGTCTCTATAACGCTTAAGATCTAATGGTCTTACCAAATCCCCTTTACATCGTGTACAGTAATGGGAATAAACCAGTTTGTTGGAGCCATAGTGAAAGGACACACACAGGAACTTGAACAAAACTCACAAATCCAAACTGGCAAACAGTGTCCTGTAAACCAAAGTCTACCTCCGACCGAGACACTGACATCTCGTGTTTGTAAAGAGACCCAAGCATGGTAGGTAAAGAAAAGAAAGAGCGCTAGCATGCCCACTGTAGACCAGCCTCATGGAAAACTGGCTGACGATTTGTGTTAAAAAGGGGCGCACAGCACCACCTCTCAAACATGCACACCTGTCTGTGTTCGAATGAGCCCGATGAATTCTATAAAGTAACACATGTTCGGGCCTCACTTTAGTGGGGAAGAAGGCCACTTAGTCTTCTCCGCAGCTCACATAGCGCAGTCATCGTTAACCCGACGGAATAAGAATAACAGACCGGAGACAGGGTTATTGCGTGGGTCGCACAGAGCCCGAGTATCAGTCGGCAGTTTATGGAGCTGGTTGTCACGCCTTGGCGTGGTGGCTGGACCTGTTGGAAATTCCGTATCCACGGTATGCTGCAATATGGGATGGCAAAATGGTATAAATTGAGAATTTAATTGAATGAGGTAAAGCTCAGAGTGCCGGTTAGGCAATAGAAGTCAAATATCAGAAAATAAAAGGAGCGTGTGACAATCCGTGGGAAATAGCTAAATATTTGACAGGACAAAAGTGGAATATGAGGATGTGCTAGCCGTATCCCTTTCCCCAATGCATCCGAAACAGCTATAGATGGAGATTCGACTAGGTTAAGGCGAAGCTAATCACTCAACTCTGCCGATTGCCTATGCTTGACGAGAAGATCTTTGGCGTTTCTCGAGAGGACATCGGGGCCCAGTTCCGGGTGGTCATCTGCAAAGGAGATGTAGCTTGCTTTGGCACCCTTAATCGCCACCGGGGGGGCGTAGGGATAATCCGATCCGTAGAGCACGTGGGATGTATCCGTGTTTTCCAACAGCCCTGTAAGCTGGGTCTTGGTGGTACTGAGGGCAATGTCGTAGTAGAAGCGGCGGAACTCAGCCTTGACCTGAGCAGTGGTGACATTTGCCACATTCGAGATTTCTGGCACCACGAGACTCCCTGAAGCACGCGCGGATAGGTAAGGAAGAGTGCCGCCTGCATGAGATAGAATAAGGTCTACATCCGGCGTGTGTGAGCGAACCCCGCGAAGAACTAGATCGACGGCCGCACGAGTGGTCTGCTGGGGGTAGTCAATAATAGGCTGGGGCAAGAACCCAGCCGCAAACAAGGGCTTCACATCCATGAGCCCAGGGTGCATGAACACTAATGCCTTGTATGTGTTAAGCTTCTCCCAGATCGGAGCAAAGGTCGGATCGCCGGGCAACATATCACCATATGCAGTGTATATCCCAACCCCAGCAGCTGCCTTTTGTGTCTTGAAGATGTAGTCAATTTCCGCTAGAGTGCCGTCAACATCTCGCCAGTCCGGAAGGGCTCCGAAGAATTCTATATGGCTTCCAGCTTTCTGTGTGATGTTGGCCAGAAAGTCATTGACGTTGCGACAAAGGGCCCGACCCTTATCCCCAGTTCCAACGACAGGAACTCCCGGGGTTGACAGTGACAAGACGGCCTTCTTAGACCCGACACTTTCCATGCTGCGCAATGTGCCTTCCAGGGACCACTCGGGTGTTGGGAATCCAGAGGGATCACCACCGGCTTCGGTCACTGCGGCAATATAAAACGAAGGAAGGACATGGATGTGTGTATCTGTGAGGTGCCACGCGTCAGCGAGCTCGTGGCGGTGCTCGGTACTATGAGCATGGGCATTGCCTAAAAGACGGCTCAGCATAGGTCCAAAGACAAGGCTGCTCGATAGACGCATGTTTTAGGTGAAGACGGCAAACGGTTGACTATAGAGACTAAAGAAACAGCAACAACAGAAAAAAGGAAACAAAGAACGAGTTCTGAGATCGCAGAGTTTATGGTCAATTTACTAGCGCTCTTAGAGCCGAAGACGGTATACGAACATATTTATATCTTGGTAGTCCATGATAGCGTCTTAACGCCATTCCCGCCCAACCGGGTGCACAGGGGACAGGCGGAATTAAGATCACCACATAGGGTTTTCAGGGTACGAACCCAAGAGTAATCCACATGATTTCAAAGCACGGGTGGGAAATTTGACACTACCTTACTTTTTACTCGGTGCAGCTCCGGCAAGGACGATGCTGAGGACTCTGACCTGGGGATGCATCCCGGTCTCGGATCCAAATCAAGGGTTGATTCGACGATATTACGATTGTCAATGGTTCCAAAAACCCATACAATTGGGATACTGACGCAAGGTTCCCCGCAACAGACTACACCTCTAGCATGAGTACCAAGCCCCTGGAAGCCAACTGCAGGGTCTGTAGTGGTGTCTTTCTAACTCTCAATATGAACCTGGCGTTGAACTCGCTTGGCAGCCAAGCCTGCTTCTCGTAAGCGCTAGAAATTGTAGCCAAGGGATATTCTTACTAGTATTATGTGATGATTTCTGCGTTGCTGTGTGTATGTGTGGCCTGGCGGAGAAGACCTCATTTACCATTTCCTCGCCGAGCGCTTCTAACTGTGGACGGCGGTTTTGTGAGCGTCTCGATGGGACGCGTCATTCCTCTCCAATCGAAATGGGTAACAAGTGGAGCATATAAATAGTCATTGCTAAGTACTGGGTATTTGCTGCCCAAGACTTTCTGGTACGACTCTCTTTCTAGCTTCTATGCGTGTTTGCACCACCGCTCGCTACAGCCAACAAGGCTCACCACGGGATGCTAAACTCTCGAACGACTGCAACAGGATTAATCCCTCCTGGAATCTCACGATCAAGTCCCATTGCTATTCCTGCGAAATGTGGGGATGTTTTGTGTATTCATAATCAGGTTTACTTAGGACCCCCGGGCCGATTCACGATAGAAACTGGCAGCAGATCCAAGCTCTCAACCTTGTGACTGACCGACGTTTAAGGTTTAGGGTGCCATGAAATGGCCACAGGATCCGTGTACCTTGACTTTGGCTTGATGTTCGGGATGTTCCCGGCCCCTGTATGGGGTCAAGTTCTGCCCCATCGCTATGTTCCAGAAAGGTTGACGAACAGTGTGGAGTAACGCCTGGCCAATATGAAAGTTACAGTTAGTAAGGGACAAGCGCGGAACATTTGGCCTGCCAATTGCTAAACCCAGATATCCGGGTTGCAACCGGTCTATAGAGAGAATACCGGAAGAGAACCGAATAGTGCTGATCCAGGCCCAGATCGTAGAGCACTGCAGAGAAGCCTAGCCTGTTTACTGATAATCACGGACTTCACATGCATTTCTTCAGAAATCAAGTCCCCATTGGTACGTGGCGAACAACAGCTGCCTTGGGCGAGATTGCCACCATTTTCCATCTTACACGCTATTTGTCCTTAACAGGAACGGCAAAGCGTGAACTCATCCAGAAAACCATCATATCCCTGTTGCTGACCAGCAGACCCCAACCTCATTGGCCGCTCGCCATTGTACAATATTTGAAAAGTATTCTCTTTCATTGCTTTATTTCTTAGAGAACCGGGCTCACTACTGCGAAACCACATTCTATACAGATCCTCAGATATACTATGAAAAAAAATCTCTTTTCATCAAGCCGCGATGCCATCGGAATTGAGCAACAGCCGACTGGTCAAGTTGGTGGGGATGCATGCGAGGTCAAACATTGCGAGGAGGTAGATTCCAGTCCATCGCCGACAAGTGTCCAAAACAGCAAGCGACAGTCTTTTCGGCGACACTGCGCAAGGTTTCGGTGGTTTTATATTGTTGGTGTGATTGTCTCGTTGGCAGTCATGCTACCAGTCTCGTATGGCCTCTGCCTACTCGCTTCCCTTGTATAATAGCGCTTACTGTGTTTTAGTCTTCTCGTGATACTCCCAGCGATAGCCCAGCGAATACTCAATCAATCATCCCTGACCCTCGTAGGAGCCGATATCATGAACCCGCGGCCTCATTCCGTCGACCTTACTATCAACTCAACCTTGGGTCTCCCCGTTGACATTCCAGTGCGCATAGACCCTCTGAAGCTCAACCTTGGATATGTACAAAGTTCAAGCAATAGCCCATTCGCTCAGGTGCACATATCTGGAACAACAGTTGGCGGTACCGCTACCCTAGGAGTCCAAAACCAAACTACACAATTGAACGGCCAGCAATGGCTTGAATACGTCCGAGCCATCATATTCGAGGATTCTGTCGGTCTGTCTGTGATCACAAGAGTAAACGCCTTCCTAGGCAACTTAAAAGCAAATGTTGCCTTTAATAAGGAGATTGTACAGAAAGGTTAGTCACACATCTTGCACAAAGGTACTCCCACGTTTCCACATCGAAAGATGACAAATTCTAATTCTTGCTACTAGGCCCGAATTCATTCTCAGGCTTTTCCATCCAGGATCCCAAATTACTTCTCCCTGCCGCCGAGAATGGGACGAACTTCATTGGCACCGTATCGCTTCCAAATCCTTCGGTTTTGACACTGGAGATTGTAAACACCCCGGGACAATCTGCGACTATATTAGTGAGCTAACAGTCCATGCAGGGAACTGTCCTGTTCGACCTGAAGATCTCCGAGGATATAATCGGCAACGCTACGCTCAAGAATCTGATCATAACGCCAGGGAATCAGTCAAGTCGTTTATACGGCATGCTGAACCTGGAAAAAATTAAGTCAAATGCCGGTGCCATTATAAAATCCCAGTCAGATGCTTTGGAAAATGGAAACCTCCTTATAGATTCCGTGGTAAAGCTGGTGACATATGACGGTGTTGAGGTACCGTATTACACTGAGGCATTGCACAACCTAACAATGACAGCAAAGTTGCCGCTTGTTGAGCTTGGCTTGAATACATTGGGAGGAATCCTGGATGACGGTGGTATAGGCGCACTGCTGCCGTCACAGCGTCGTAAAACTGAGGGCTGATTGCGGAGGCGGGGTGTCGAGACACGCCTGGATAATGAAACCATGCCCTTCAGACACAAGAACTTCTATAATCCGATCCAATAGTCAGACACGTGGATTAAGCCACACAGTGACTAGGCACCAAGAAAAGCGGTGGTAATAACAGTGGCCCTGTGTGAGGATGCCCTTAGACTATCTAGATATCTCCACCAGTTTCGGTGATAACTGCGCTTCATCGTGTGCCATATCAAGCGTTTTAATAACTCCCCTGTACGCTATTATGTCCTTGACTCCACCCACGACAATGATTGGTTGCGGCTACTTCTCTCCTCGCAGAGGCTAACCTAGATTATTGTGTAGTCCCCTCTGCATTCTATGCGTGAAATGGATATCTAGCAAGGTGAATGGACTAACCATCTGCGACAATCTATGAAAATTGGTATTATTACAGTAGACTTCTGTCCACTCGGATTTCTAGTATGCCCAAAATAGAGACAGTGTAATTTGCTAGTTTATCCATGCAATACACCCTCCGACGAAGAAAACTGTTATGAGTAATATTAGATACATAGCATAATGAGATCCTGCAGCTAGCATTCGAGATCAACACGCAACCTTGGAAATCCGAACCGGGCCTCCTCTGGTCTACTTCACCCAACCAAAACGCGTAGATTGTTCTTGCTTCATCCGTAGTGCCGGTCGAATACCTAGCCGAGAATATTGGACAGCAGAGCTGAGATAACCTGTGACGCAGCAGACACGAGCTAGATATGTCTTAGTTGTTGGTAATGCAAACAAGAACTGAACCAAAGACTTACCGGTGTCACGTCATTAACGAGCTCCTGAGTATTGCGGACGAATTCAGGCGTCAATAGGGCGTGGGCATTGTCCAGAATATCCGTCAACGAGTTTAAGCGTTGCAGATTCAATGAGGAATAAACAGAACTCCGCCAATGGGTACTGGTCGTGCCATTCGTCCAATATTGATTTCCCTGTCTGGAAGTGACGATAATTTTCAATGCATTCACTGGGATCAAGAGACTTGATTCGAACAAGATGAAAGACCATCGCAGGCAGCAGGGCCGCCGCACCAACCCCATTCATGTTGGACGCAATGTTTCGTCCCTGAAGGTTCTTCAGGGTGCTGATAATCTGAGAAGCTGCATTTTCCACCTTTTTCAAGGAATATATTTCGTCCGCCGGTTTCGATGGAGACCATTTGTAGGGATACCGAATGAGGGGGCGGTGCAGGGCCATTACCGTCCAAAAGAATATCAAACGCAGCAAACCCTGATTCAGATAAGCAGCATTGGGTGCAATATTCTCCGGGACAGTCTGCAGGAAACCTTGAGAATTGGCTCGCCAGTATTCCAGCTCTCTATCACACTGCCAAAACCCCGAGTCTGTGGATGCGTCTGGGTTGGGATAGTACCTGGACTCGATCTCAATGGCGGTCCCTGAACTGTTGCTGGGAAGCAGGTACCGCGACTCCAATATTTGACCAAGGATAACACAGAGCTTTGCCTTTAGGACGAATGCCTGCGCCAAGTGTTGAGCCTGGACTCTGCCCTGCGCTGAATGACTGCCTTCTATCGTGGGAATCCAGGCTGTCTCACTGGCCGGTATATCAAAGTCAGACGGTGCGGGCATGGGCACGGTATACGCGTTTTCGTGGATACGTATAGAACGCCTTGATCCCAACGCAACCAATTTATCCCGAATATACATACACCACCAGAGGCGTTTGAGCAGTCCCTGAGGATGGAATTGTATATCAGCTTGTATTGCGATACAATGAAGCCTAATCACTCTGCTGATGTGCAAACTATGGCCCAGCCAGTGCCATGCATCTGTCCCATCGCTAGAGATGCCGTCCCATAAGGTCATCAGCAGCAGGGATTGTATAACGCATATGCTGTCCCTCTCATAACCAGCCTCGTACAGAGTTTTTACTCTATTATAAAAGACCTCTCGCACCTCTCTCATCGTCGCGAAGCCCAGCTGAAAGGGTTGAAGAGAATCTGTTGACCAAACGCCTGCAAACATTACAGCCTGAAAGAGAAGCAGGCTTAGCTAATTATCTTCCGTATTCGTACGGACACACATGTACAAGCGGTTAACATCCAGTAGCGGCATTTCCCAATAGGCGTGGTTGACATAGCTATGTACAAGGTGGCCTCTAATTTCGGTTTCCGGGATGATATAGGCACCATTTATCAAGAGAGATGTTACTGTGTCGTCTGACAAGTTTCCCGGAAGCGGTTGAATGTAGCTGGGCAGATCTGTAATATTCGGAATTGGGACATTGCGAGGTGAACAATACTGTGTTGTTTCGGTGTCTGGTAACAAACTCGAATGGATGTTAGAAGAGGAGATCCTTTTTCAGAGCGACTAGTTTACAGCAAACAAACCATAGTTCACGTGGATCCAAGAATACTTCAGGAGTCGAGCTCTGCTGGACGTAGGAATGAAGCTCTTCTTCGGCTAAAAGCTGAAGGAGACCGAATCCATTGTACGGCTCGAGTGCCACCAGTGGACTATCGTCTCCATCCTCAGTCCGACTCGTTTTCTCCGTGCTGGAGTCATTTTGCATTGGTGCTTCAAAGGGTAGATAGATGAATTCAGAGCCTTCATAAGGCGGTCGAAAGTGATTATCCACCACGCTGTATGCCTTTAGTCTTTAGGCTGAGTGATCTTCTTCAAGGGAAAAGAGTCACGTACGGATTTAGAGCACACTTGTCTCCAGATATTTGGCATCTGAGACACGGCGATATGTCAGTCGTTTTAACACAACGAGTCTTCCGCTTTAGGCACGGTTGGCACGCTCCTGAGGCACGCCCTTGCCTGTTCGGACGCTCCCATTTCTCTGACTGAGTGTATACCATTGACGCGTAAGCCGCTGGATTGACAGTTTCAAGAAGGTTGTCTCTTGACACCTGGCCTGCAATGGGAACAAGAATCTTTATAGTGTTCAGTGTGCGGTTCCCCAACCGTTTACAATCCCCAAGATCGGCCATCATTTTGCCAACTCCGGAGCATGGTCTGTTGCCACCGGAATATCCCCGACATACAAGAACTTTCGACGATGGCGTTTGAGTTAGTGCAATGGCTAAAATTCTTTGGCGGCTAATGATACATCCACAAGTAAGGAGTTCCATTCGGAAGCAAAATACCAGAATCTCCTTGTAGGGGTGGGGGGATATCATGACCTGGCCAGTTGGCTAAAACTGCACTATCATGAATATAGCTTGCATGTCCTCAGAGGTCACTCAGGATCGAAGTTCTCCCTCCTAACCCGTAAAAGCCTCCAGTCTCCGTTGGACCTGAGCTGTTGGATCGAGATTACTTCTGCCGCCAGCCTAGGAACCCGCTACGTAGTGAATATGTGTCTGTAATCCACGTTTACTATTGATGTCCTGACAAGGCAAAGGTCAAGCAGTTCAGGCTAAGAATAGCCCAGCCCAAAAGGCAAAATCACCCAGTCTAACCGGCGGACGGCAGGAACGCGAGACGAGAGGAAAGGGTGAGTTGAGGATTTATAGATCCTTACGCATATATATAATTGAAATATGGCCTAAGACAGGAATTCAAAAACACATAATCTGAATTCAAGATAAGGTGTGGGCAACCGGCTCACACTCAGATAACCTCAGTACATAACAAATCTACCTCGCCAAGTCATGTTAATGTTGTTACCCGTCACCGAGCAATATCCAGCAGCTGGCATGGTCTTCGTATTGCCTAACACATCCCCGCAGTACCGCATGCCGTGTTTGGATCTATAACTCCCACCAGCATATCAAAAACCTGCGGTCCAAGCTTGTCGGCCATCGAGCGACATGGTTCAGAAAGCTTTGGACCGACATTGGAGCATATCTCGAACACTTTATCGGCGATTTCACTCTCTGTGCTGTTACTTTCGAGGCCCGCCTTGACAAATTGGACCGCGTCGGTGCATGCTTGACATTTGACATGGCCGATCAAGGCATTGGCCTCCGCTTGAGACATTCGCAGCGGCATCAGTTGGGTTTTAAGAGATATTATATGATTCAAAGAGAATGCACTCACGCGGTGGGCTTGGTGAAGCTACCGCCATAGCCAGGAACGCAAAAGGCAGGAAATTTTTCATGATAAAGAAGGTAGTCGATGAATTGGGTGGAATGGTGTTGAAAAAGATTCTTTTGACTCTGGGAGTCTAATGTTGCTGTTCAAACCAGGTATCTGCGCCTCTTTATATCTTGCTCCCCCGCATATTGATCATCGGATGGACTGGAGAGAAAAAGGGCTCACTCATATACCATGCCCGAACCATGGGAATAGATACTTCTCTATCCACGGTAGTGAGTTGAACCAGAAAATACAGTGACTGAAACCTGTGACTTGGTTATTGCCATCATGCAACCGCTAAGATTTTACACTCACGCCACATAATTATGGCATAGTGAGAAACGGTTCCAAAACCCCTTGCATCTGATTAAACTTTCTAGCGTCCAGTTATGCGTGCACGAGTTCGCCCGGAATGAAACCGGGTGGAGTTGACATGCTCGAAATGCCACCGGATTCGCCCCGAATACTCTAAATGATTGGGTGATTGGTTCAGGACCAAGCCCTGATCCAGCTTTCATTCTGGCGTTCCTGTGGCTTCTCCACCTGTTTCTTGGTACGAAGCTTTATCCCAGCCTTCAACGGCCGGTACTATCCCGAATATATTTAACCACTCGAAAAGGTCCAATGCGAACCAACCAACTATAGGTATAAGGTAGGTCTCGTGTTCTTTCCAGTCCCCCAAGGGGGGAAAAAGCGCCCTTGTGACCTGTTCTTGCTGATTGTACCCATGGATCCGTTGCCCTTCATTACATAAACGACCAGCGCTACCAAGGTGGCAGCAATGCCCAGGCATCTGATTTGCTACAGAAACATCCCCCCTCGGGTGAACAAGGTCGGAATTACTCTTTGTGGGGAAAGTTAATCTACGGGCCTTGCGTGTGACAATCCTGCAGTATCGAGCAACGCGTGGACAGCGCAGACCACTTCAGGACTACTAGCTAGGGCGAATGACAATTTGTTGAGATGCTTACAATGCAGACGTTACAGTAGTCATGGCTCTCCATTCTCCGCATTCTGAAACATGTGGAGACTTGGCCAGAAACTGGGGTATCTGCTCCGCAGGATAATTCACACATTATACAAGCCCACGACTAACATCCAGGCACATCCTCAGCTGCGAGATATTGAGAAGTTCCTAATTCATGATAGGAGGAACCGGTTTGATGTGCAGTTCCCAATTTGAAACTAACATAGCTAACATTTTGCCTAAGACCGACTCCTTACAAACACCCATTTCGACGCCGCAGTTCTGGGACATCGCAGTGGGGGCAGATAACGTACCTGGAAGATGGCGAGAGGGCTTTATCATGGGAAGAGCGTTACGGCGCATCATCTGCTGCTGCTTTAGTGCAGTTTTGCGTGGGATCAATACCAATTTGTGGCCCCTCTAACAGACCAAACTTTACACATATATATATGTGTGTGTGCGTATATAACAAGCAAGTTAAAACTTGATAAAAGATTCTTACGTTACTTTATAAGTTACTTATACCTCAAAGCAGGGATATAGCAGTTTATTCGGCCAGGCCACAGGAACTTTGCTGTGCTTGTCGAGCATCGGATGCAACTTTGTTCCCACAATGCTAGTATTCTATCATCCTTAAACCGGCTGCTTCCAACGCCACAATTGTTTCAAATGCAGATACCTCTTGTACCATGACAGCAAAATGTGCTTCCTGCGCCAAGTCGGCCGTGATCTAAAATATTTTTGTATGAGGCATTTGTTACATCGATTACCAATGCATGGAGGTAGATTGATTGCTCGATATCCTATGCCCCTCTTCATTCCCCGATAAGCACCCACTCAAGTGAATAGAAGCGTCAACTGTGGCGACTGTTCTGTTCCAGTCATATTTCATCCCTTTCGACTTGGATCCGGCCACCTCCCGCCTCCCATTGTGTATGATAGCTGGAATAAGGGCGAGCAAAGTCTAACTCGCTGGCTGCACTATATGAGCCAGGACTGTCTCCGGGCGCAAAAGAATAACCAGAAGACAGGTGGGAGACTCTATTCCGGACCATGCATACCTTCAGGTCGGCCGGAAATTTCCAAGAATATTGCCGGGATCTTTCCGGCCTCTCGAGACCATTCCTGAAGGCTGCCGATTCCCTAGACGATAAGGCGCGGCCTTGGTGGTCCACACTTAGTTCCAATAGATCTTGGGTGCAGTGGGAACGACAGTGCTATTGCGGAAATGTTACTTGGCGGCAGCTATCAAATAACATCCAATTGATCGTGCACGTTGAGGGTGTTGGGTCGTAATATTCAGATGCCTACAGTGTTCAGGAGGGCTGTATAAAGGGATATTCAGTTCCACGGATGTTTGCTAATTATGAGGTAAAATCAGAGTTCGTTTTAGAGTACAAGATGCACATTCCTGCTATCATTCTGCTTGCTAGCACATTGCTGGCGAGTGCGAACGGCGTTTCCGCGACTGGATTGCCTTCTGTATCGCGTTATTACGCACCAATCAAGACATCATGCCCAGAAGGCACCTTGGTGAGGCCGGCCATGGGATTGAGCACCGAGGAGTTGGATTACCGGACTGAGCGAAAGCGCTTTGCAGATGAGGCCCTCAACGGATGGCTGGCCAAGACCAACGATGCATTCAATGTTGACAGGATTGAACTACCCGCGGTGAGTTGGACTGCCCTTTGCTCTCCATTGAACTCAGGTTCAGTTCCGCTAACAACGCCAATCCTCAGATTGGGCTGACTACCAGCGGCGGAGGCTACCGATCCCTTCTCATTGGAGCCGGAGTGATTCAAGGGCTTGATGACCGGGACAGCCATGAGTCCACGAGTGGCCTTTTTCAGGCTCTTACATATCAAGCTGGCCTGTCGGGAGGGGCCTGGTTGCTTTCCTCCCTTGCTGGGAATAACTTCCCGACAGTTACGCAGCTGAAAAATAGCTTGTGGGTGGAAGGGTTCCAAAATGGCCTTCTCCAGCCTGGCGGATCCGACTCTGGTGCCCAAGGAGAGATTGCCCTTGATATAACCGGAAAGAGGGCGGCTGGCTTCGAGACAACACTGACAGACCCCTATGGCCGATTACTATCCTATCAGTTATTTGCTGGGCCGGACTATGGTGGTAACCTAACCTTGTCCTCAATCACTGAAATGCCCAGTTTCACCCGCCACGCCGTTCCGTACCCTGTGATTGTTTCCTTGGGGGTGAGGACATTTTCCGACGAATGTATACCGGGACCGAATGGGACTACATATGAATTTACGCCGTTCGAGTTCGGCTCTTGGGATAGCGATGTCAATGCATTTACGAGTTTGAAGCGTCTGGGAACGTCGTTATCTAACGGTGAACCCCTGGCAGATGGCGACTGCACGGCTAATTACGATAACCTCGGATATATCCTCGGTACTTCATCACATGTCTTCAACATGGCCTGCTCTGAGACCGTTCATGACTCTTGGGCCATGAGCGATATTGCGCCGCAGTTGAAATCAGCTTTGGAGACCCCGTATGACAATACGACGGAGAACTTCTATGCTGTGTATCCTAACCCGTTCTACAATTATACGCCAGCTTCCATGGCTGCAAACTCGGCAAGCCTGGTTTCGGGCGAAGCGAAACTCCATTTAGTCGACGGTGGTGAGGCATTGCAAAATAACCCAATTTGGCCAATGATACAGCCTCCGCGCGAGCTTGATGTCCTTTTTGTGAATGACAACAGCGCCGACACGCAAGATAACTTCCCGAACGGCACAGGGATATTAACATCATACGTGCAATCATTGAACCATAACTTGACGCGAATGCCGTACGTCCCCAGCGTTGAAACATTCATCGAGCGCGGTTTAAATAAACATGCCACCTTCTTTGGCTGCGGTGATACGCACAAGATCACGATTATATATCTCCCAAACGTGGCCTACAACTTCCCCAGCAATATTCCCACTGCAAAGATACAGTATTCTCCAGTGGAAACGAATGCTATGATAAAGAATGGAATCGCGGTAGTTACCCAGAATGGCGAAGAAGGGTGGGATATATGCGTGGCTTGCGCAATTATGGAAAAGACTGATACTAGTTTGCCACCGGAGTGCGAGGCTTGCTTGACCAAGTATTGCTACTATGATGATTCAACCTAGGACTGTAATCGTGCGCTTTTCATATAGAGAAATACGACCGGCAAACTACTTGGTTCCTGTGCAGGCAGCTTTGTTGAATATTGAGTCCTAATGGAGTATAAATTTTTAATATAGTTGAATCGAGCATATATTCAACGGCCGGCCTCACTGACTCCGTTTCGAGGAGAGTCAAGACACTTCCTTGGACTTGCTGTCTTTGTACCGGTGCCTTGAAGGTCATGGCTCATATAGCGCTTCGGAGTCACTAAATTATTGTCACTTGCAACTAGGGAATTTTAACGCCTTTCTGTGCGGTAATGGCAGCCGTATCAAGGCTGCAACGACGCCATCCGAAGTAAAGAACAGCCAGACATTGGGCAGCAAAGGTGTAATATGCGGCAGTGGACAACTGATCTCGCTGAGTAGTGAAATGGAGAGAATCTACTGGAATAAGAAGAGAGGATTGTTTATCAACATGCGTGATTCACTCGTCTCCTTTGTTTCACAGCACTTTCCCAGTGACTTGCTGGATATAAACACGAGATGAGAAACGCTCGCTTTGCTACAGGTCTGGTTACGACTGATAGTCTACAGAAAACAGCACATGAAGGCCATGACACGGTGCACTAGAAGCTGAAGAGATTCCTCGTGTGATTCTCGTCGACCAGTCGTGGCCAGTGCACCTTCTTCCACTATTCATTTTAAGCAGCTCCAGGTGTTGTGCAATCCCCTTCCAGCTCCCGGATTTGCTGGCGCAGAATTCGAAGGTATCTAGCCCGGTTAGTGCACAATGCGTTACTTGAAGTGATACGAAGGTTAAGAGAAGCTTGCTCACTCTTCAATATCTGCCGATCGAGGGTTTTCATCAACAGTGTGTTCTTTTTGATGGCATACTGAACATATCAGCTTGGAGTCGTCGCAACTGTCTTCAAGCTGGTCGTTGATGCAGAAATCGCCTTCCTTGTCATCCCTCAAATTCCTCACTGAAAGTTATTTAGCTTTGTCCTCGTTTGGCATTTTGGCTGCCTACGAATCTGAACACGGGCTCGGGGTTGCGTGGGCGGGCCTTGTCCCGGCTCAAGAGTCTTCGATGAGCGGGATGTTCTTCGTGTGGCACGTGCGGTAGACCGTAGCTTTGCTATCACCGAGGTGTCGCTTATATCGCGCATACGTGCAACTTGCGGAGAGACCATCTTATCCAATCCTTGGCCTTGAGATGCCAGCGGAATCAATGTGTGAAACGTTGTGGGAAGTAAAGCCCCAGACAACCATTCATACCTTGAGGATGAGAAAGAACACCATTCATATACATTACCCCTGCCACTATCAGATCATCACTGAAATGTGCAATATCCATCCGGAGGCTTTCAGCTGTCAGCTCGGGGAGTCCCACCCCATTCCGTCTCCTTTTCTGTACATTGCTCTCCCGGGTCTATTCCGATTTCAACCCGGAACAGTTGCGAGCCAACTTCCTACAAGCACGCATAGAGTTACAACATGTTCTAACCTGAAGCACAAGGCAAGACCCCGAATTTATAACAATCCTCTGTCTCGTGGCTTATGTCGTGTGTAGGTAGTGCATATATGACATAGGTGAGAATGCTTCTAGATTCCCAGAGTCTCCAGACAACCCATCCACGCTTGCAAATGATTATTTCAGAATTCCCTGTATTAAGCATTAGAGCAATACAGGCCCCCGAAGCCTCTGTTGCATTTCACTCATCACCTTGAGAAAACTCAATTATATAGATATTGAATCAAATATAAGGAACCACCCAGCAATAATCATTGACCTTCAACAAATAATGTCAAAGCTCCGCAGAATACATTCTTTATTTAGTAATTTGATTCACGCTAGCTTTAGCGGTTCTCAACTTACGAGTTTGGAATTTCCCTTGTACGCAGCTAGACGAGCTTTAATTATCCTTGTTCAGTTAAGCATAACCAACACGACCACATAGCAACCCCGCATTAAAAAGTTGGAGTCTCCAAGTCTACTCCGCGATATACCACATGCGGTGAATGTGAGTATTGATGAAGTTCTGTTGAGGATAGCTGGCTAGCCACCAGCCTTGCAGGGTTTTGGTGTAGCGGTCTAGCGCCTCTTGTCAAGTTCTACTCACTAGAGAAGCCACATCAGCAAACTACCATTGTCAATTAATGGGGCACTGGTTTGTTTGGCCTTGCATATATAACTTTTTTCGCCGGGCTTATATTGAAACCTCTCTTGGCAAGTCGCAGGCCTGCCTGGGCAGCTCGTTCTATCCTATCCTGAAGCATATTTGCCGACTCAACCAGCACAGACATCTGAGCACCCGAAAGAAATTGCACATGATTTACCCATGAATGGCGAAGGAAACCATGGCACTGCACAATCGTCGACACCTAGGTTAGAGGGTAGCTTCCATACATGTGCTGATCGGCGAAAAGATATAAACTTTCCCCGTACTATTGTATTAAACACAACCGACATGCCCTATGTTGACGGTAAATGCAATTTTCTCCTTTTTTTTTCCCCCACTCTCTCCTAAGGGCATAACGCATAAACCAATATTAGGAACCCGCATTATGCTTCTCAATCATCTTGCATTACTTTCTTCTGCCTATTTCGAAGGACACTTGCCACCAAGGCATTCTGGCTTGTCAACACTCATATCCACACATTCCCTCCGCCATACTTGACGACCTTACAAAATCAGGCAGCCACCGTTCCGGCTACCACAACACCAACAAACTGCAGGAGTGAGGGCACAATTGCAAGCCTATCACTTACTCAATCCGCGCAAAATATTCCCTTACTGTCAACACAAGGAATCCCAGTTGCTGGAACCGGCGAGGAAACCCGCCAAGTCTGCCGAGAAGCCAACCATTACCTTCAGAAACCCAGCTTCTTAAGCGTCTTTCCCGATTAGCGAGATGTCCGGCTACCGATACGCACCTACAGAGGCCATCGCCACGGGATCTGGGGACTTTGTTGCATACTGTAAGACCCATACGAAAATCTGTCAGGCATTTTGCCGACGAATGTCGTCTTCCAGTTTCGCATTGACACAGGATATTGAAAGATCAATATAGACTCTGCCCCGAGCTCTAGGTTACATACCGTCGAAGATCCCTGTCCTGCCTCATGTGTGAGGTTCTGGAATCCCATCCAGGCAAGGCTGGACCCCGTTACTTCTATATGTACCCGTGGAGCTCTTAGAGACCATTGCTGAAAGACCATAAAGGTCCATCAAAAACGTACGAAGCAAGCCAGAACAGCGGAATATTGGGGATCGGACAGCTCCCGAGTACGAAATGGGATAGACTGCAAGGGCGGGTCGATTCCGGTGGTGAACACGTCATTCTCTCGGCCGCGGAATACGAACGGCGAAGTCTGATATCAGGGATAATTGTCTCTTCCGAGTGAATGAAGGACGAGTTCGGCATTCGCTAGGCCATACTACCAACATGTCAGAATCAATACCGCAACCCCCTGCACTCCCATTTCTCGGCAACATCCACAATGTCGACTTTCACAGCCCTAACCAGTCGTTCGAGCACCTTGTCACCCGCTATGGAGAGATTTTTAAGCTTCAGATCCTAGGCACGGAAGCAATTTTTGTTGCTAACCAAAAGCTGTGCCACGAGCTATGCGATGACAAGCGCTTCCAAAAGGCTCTTCCTCCCCCGCTCGTCGAACTGCGAAATGCCGTTGGATCAGCGCTATTCACAGCCAACAAGGTAGAGCACGATTGGGATATTGCCCATCGGATCCTCATCCCTGCCTTCGGACCTCTGAGCATCCAAGACATATTTATGGAGATGCATGAAATCTGCAGCCAGCTGGTGTTGAAATGGAGCCGTCTGGACGACAATGAGTCCATATCAGTTACGGACGACTTTACGAGGCTGACTCTGGACTCGATTGCTCTGTGTGCTATGGATTCGCGCTTCAACTCCTTTTATCGCGACGAGCTGCACCCCTTCGTCCAGGCGATGAGTGAGGTTCTGGTGGAGTCCGGGCAGAGGGGCAATCGGCCGCCGATCGCAAATATGCTGATGAAGACAGCAACCAGAAACTATGAGGTCAACATTGAGAAAATGAAATGCGTTGCGCAGAATGTGCTTGATAGACGCCGGCGAGAGCCATCCGACAAGAAGGACCTGCTCAACGCCTTGATTAGGGGCCAGGACCCCCAAACGGGAGAAGCGATGTCTGATGAGAACATCATAAATAATATGCTTACATTCCTTATTGCAGGCAAGTTGCAGCGGTGCGGGTTCGACGCTTGATTCACTCTTCGTTAACCTTTCGCAGGACACGAAACCACATCTGGGTTGCTCTCATTTACTGTGCTCTGCCTTCTCAAAAATCCCAGCGCCTACCACGAGGCTCAGCAAGAGGTGGATAGGGTGATCGGAAGCTCTACAATCAAATTCCAACATCTTGCGCAGCTCGAGTACTTACAAGCCTGTCTCCGCGAATCTCTCAGGCTTTACCCAACAGCGCCAGCATTTGCGCGACAGGTATCGGGAAAGCGAGATGAGGTTATCGGCGGTGGCAGATACCGGATTCCAAAGGGTGTGAGTGTCGTTTGCTTGTTGGGAGCCATTCAGCAAGACTACGCTGTGTACGGCGAAGATGCCACTGCCTACAAGCCGGAGCGGATGGTTGGTGAACGGTTCAAGGACTTACCCCATGATTCTTGGAAGGTATTTCCACTTATGCTACACCCAGATAGGGTTGCTTGTGCATGCTAACTTTTACAGCCATTCGGAACGGGCCCCAGGGCCTGCATCGGCAGGCCATTCGCCTGGCAGGAAGCCGTCATAGCGCTTGCAATGATTCTCCAGAACTTCGACTTGCGTCTTGCAGATCCCAGCCACGAGCCGAAGATTAAACAAACACTTACAATCAAGCCTTATGGTCTCCAAATATACAAAAAATGCCGTGGTGATCACCGGCCTGGCCAGATTGAACGGCGCCTTTTCGGAAGCGCGTCTCTGAAACGCCCTGCTGCTGACGATGCCAACACTCTTTCGGAGGCGGAAACCATGAAATCTGCAACCAGGCCCATGACTGTGCTATACGGAAGCAATACTGGTACCTGTGAATAACCCTCTATCGCCCATGGCTTTACGGCAACGATATCCACAATGGATTCCGCTGTCGATAGGTTGCCCTCTGACCAGCCAGTCGTCTTTGTTACTGCTACTTTCGAAGGGGCACCCGCAGACAACGCGGGAAAGTTTGTGGGATGGCTCAAGAACGAACCTGACGCAAAGTTAAGCGGCGTCCAGTGTGCGGTATTTGGCTGCGGCCACCACGACTGGTCGTCAACTTATCAAAAGGTACCGAAGTGGCTGGACGACATTCTGGAGCGTGGAGCCACTCGATTGACATACCGTGGAGAAAATGATGTAGCCCTAGGAAGAGTCTTGGATGACTTTGACTGCTGGACAGATTCCTGCCTGTGGCCGGCAATTTCAAGTGACACTGAGCAGCGGACGCAAGACGATTTCAACGGACTTGACATTGAGATTAGTCCCTCGGCGCGGGCCTCTAATCTGGAACATGATGCATTCGACGCGGGAATAGAAGGCTCGGCCCTGCTAACTGGCCCTGGTGTCCGCGAGAAGAGACAGATTGTATTCAGGCTGCCTTCTCACATGACATACTCTGCTGGTGACTATCTCAATGTGCTTCCGGTGAATCCGCCAGAGACCGTGAGTAGAGTTCTCAGAATATTTGGCTTGATGTGGGTATGTACCTAGGCTCCCATCCATTCATGGCCTGGGGCAGATGGTAACAGAGAGGGACTTTGCAGGACGCTGGGATCACCATCCAACCCACATCACATACCTCACTACCTGTGAACGCTCCCTGGCCCGTTGCTCAACGTCTCAGTGAATATGTCGAGTTGGGGAGCCCGGCTTCAAAAAAGAGTATCCTTGGCCTTGCAAGTCTCAGCGAAGATAGCAGCGCAAGCACAGCGTTGCGCGAACTCACCGAGACCCCCACGGATCCAGTCTCTGTTCTAGATATCTTAGAGAGGTATCCCGATCTCCCATGCCCTTTCGAATTTTTCCTGTCGCTCCTTCCACCGATGCGTATGCGACGATGCTCCATCTCATCCAGCCCGGTCGTAGACCCAACCCTTGTCTCCCTCACATACAGCGTCCTTGACAAGCGACCCCGCAGCCGACCAGAGTCCCGCTTTCTCGGGGTAACGACAAACCATCTCAAGCGGCTAGAGGTCGGAAATATAGCCTAAGTTTCTGTCAGGAAAATCCACTATAACTTCCATCTGCCGGCCGACCCAAAGGTCGCAGTCATTATGATTTGTGCAGGGACTGGCATCGCATCTTTCAGGGGGTTTGCCTAACCTGGTCTATACAGGCTCAGGCTAGTCCAGGTTCAGGATTTCAGGGCGGGGCTATACATGTCTATTCTCTAGTATAGATGGTACAATTTATTTAGGTCTCATCTAACTTAACTTAAGCCACGAGGCTTGGAATTTTTGCTTTGTCTCATGTCCACTCTATACACTCATATATCTAGAGGATATTTGGTTTATAATGTAACTCACATGCGAGCTGATCACACACGGGAGCCGATCAGCCATATCACCCATACATAATAATATATATATATTTCAACAATTACCAATAATATCAGCTTTCACCATTCATAGCTGATGTTATCTGGAGATGTATATGAGCGCTGCCGTAGTAGAGTCTTTATTGAGGATGCCTGGCTCCAAATATCAACTGGTAGGCAGGGCGTGAGGACTGAATTAGCGGCTGCTTACGCTGCCTTTGGATACTGGTGGAGACGGTATATTTAGCTGAAGACCAAGTTTATCAAGCACTCGCTGTGGAGAGTATAGTATAAGCTCTCGGCTAGTAAAGCTATTGGCAGCAACCACTGGTTTGTGTGCCTCAGCATGTGCCTGAGAATAGCACGATGGAAAGCCAAGCTTGTTATTATGAGTGACACCATGTCGAGTTTTTGTTTGGATATGCTCCTTATATGATCGTTCGATAACTGCAAAACAGCCAATATCAAGACAATGAAGCAGGTGTGATGAGTGGACAGGCATACGGATTGGAATAATCTTGTTTTGCTGATAAATATCATCAAACTCAGGTGTCAGATGGCTCTCATGACCATCCATCGCTGGCATTAGCCAGGCACCATGCCGGTATATGGAACGACGTGTTGTTCAAGCCAATCCTGCTCAAATTGGTTTGTAGCCCAACCATTATCACTGACCTCAAAGCGCCAGCTTCCTGGAACAATTGAAGTCCAGGCGTGGTTGACTGTTTTCCATTTGAAGATGATAGTTGATGGCAGGGCGTCTAATCGGTTGATGCACTCAATTGCTGTTACCCAGTCTCGATTGGCTGGCTGTAGGATCTTGCGTTCCTCAATAATCCCATACTGGTGATTAGTTTAAGTGATTATGAGCCTCACTGCGAAGCCAGGTTCCTCAAATTGTAGATGTCATCGTCATGAACACCATACTCAGTGATCATGAGATTATATTGATTGAACCACTCCAGTATAAGCCTTGGATCCTCACACAAAGCACGTTGATAGGCATACCGAGGTGAGAAACGTGATGTGAGGCTAACAGTGCGTTTCGCAAAGGTATAGACCCAGTTAATGTTGACTGGCTGTGCACCCGATCACTACGCTTGGATAGCAGAATATTAGCCATTCCTCACGCCATTACATAGCGAGGAGCCATTCCACGCGCATGCATAGAGAGAATCCAGTTGCACACCGATTCCTCTTCCCACTCAGTCAGTTTATGTCTGTTGGCGCGTAGAATTGGCTGTGAGTTACGTTGCCAGATCTGCAATTTGAGGCGAGTTTGCCGCCGGATATTGATGGCGCCGTCTAAAAATGAGTCCTCGAATGCATTTTGGAAGTATTGGTGGAAGCAGTATTGTTTTCTACGGTGGGAATCAAATGGCTGATATGTATGGACAAAAACACGACAAGAATTACAACTTCACCCTAGCCACCTGGATGGCCTCATTCTTGAATTTCCCCTTGAGCAGGCAGCGCATAATCTTCCCACTAGGATTCTTCGGGGTCTGATCTATAAAATGCACACCGCCGCGCAGGCGCTTGTGTGGGGCCACTTTATCTTCCAGCCAGCGCACGATATTAGCCGCTTCATTGACCTCGCTGATACCGGATGATCTGCTCTTTGCGCTCCGGACAACATACGCCATGGGTGCTTCCGATCCCCCCTTTTCAATACCGAGCACAGCAACATCCTCGATAGAGTCATTGTTGGTAAGCAGGCCCTCCATCTCAGCAGAAGGTACTTGGAAGCCTTTGTATTTAATAAGCTCTTTTACCTGATCAGTGATGTAGAAGCTGTCTTAGGAGTCTTGGTAGCCAACGTCGCCGGTCCGGAACCAGCCATCAGCGGACAGGGAATCCTGGGTTGCAGTAGGATTCTGGTTATGAGCTACGGGACAAAATTTACTTCAACAATGCACAAACCCTCTTCAGCACGACCCTGGAAGCCAAATGAGATGGTTTTGGATGAGGGAGAAGGACGGTTGGTCTTCATGACTATTGGGTTATTGTGATTGAATAACCATGTTTGGAGCATACGCATTGGCTCATAAAGAAGTCTAGGAATGACCTTGGGCCACAATTCACTTTATATCCCTCAACTAAGTTTCCGTAAGCTTGGTTACATGCGAAGAAAACCTTCAGTATCCCACGAATTCCATCATTCCGTAGTTAGTGGAAATCAGATGACGAACGATTGGAGTACGCCTGGCCGACCATCGGAGACCAACAGCCACATAGCAAACATTGTGGCATTCTTTCTCCAACTAGCTAAGAGCTCCATTTACACCCACAGCTCCGACAAGCTCTCCAGGCATTCAAAAAAGCGGCCCATTCTAGGCGCTTGACACGGTACTGGACACGGTGGAAAATATTTTGCTGGCTCACTTGTGTTTCAGTTGAAACTGTGTAGAAGTGCCCTCTGAGCGTCGCAGCTTACCTAGGGATGGAATTACGGTAGAGTAAACGTATCTACTTTAATGAATACATTATGAAGCAAGAATCCCCCATCTGCTCGAGCTTGGAGAACGTCAACAACGCTTTCTTGCCCCGGAATCCAGCCCGAAAGAAGTGAAGGTAGGACCTACCCCGGAATGGGGCCCGAAACCTTAATGCTTGCCCGTGGCGGATTGGGCGCCATGCCGGGGGTCAGAACATGTCGAGTTTATCATATCGCGCGTTCACTACATGCCCAAGCCTGGCTGCTTTGAGTCCAGCCCATGCCTCTTAGCGCGTACAGAGCCGTCGAGGGCCGAGCCAAATCCAATAACACCGGGATCAACAGCCAATCACAAAATGCAAGCAAGCAAGCCACAGAAATCCCCTAAACAGTGAAGTTTTGAATCCGTGGCTGGGTACACAAGAACACCCTTGAAGAATATATAATATGTAACCCCCCGGTTTTCATTACTGCTGGCCGGCGTTTCGTTACCTGTTCCGTGGTAAGCCATATCCTAACAGCAGACATGAATGCGATAATACCAGATTATCTTTTGTTCTGATAGCAACTAAGCGGCTGTTAAATATATCCATCCAAATACCACTGTCCGGTCTGGGAAGTTTAACCCTTAGACAGTTAATGAGTATTAGAAAACAGTATTGGATATGCTGTTCTCTTTCTTGGACTCTTTGCGATTTTAAAGGCAGAGTAAAACCGTTCCCGTATCCCGGAATACGACCCGAAAGGAAAGGCAAAATCAAGAATGTTGTACACTGAGCGTACCAGGAGAGGCTATTTGTCCATTTTTAGGTTCCTCAACCGAAAGCGGGGTATTATGGGGACGACCGCGGGGATGTGGGGGAAAATCATATCGGAATCTGCTCCGAAAAGACGAGAAATCGGAATGTATCATCCAATTGTGATAAATTGTTGCGACTGTCCTCGGCTGTTGTACCACTCAGCTCCTAGCCGGCAGGATGGCGTCAGATAGTATAAGAAGGGTCCTGGCTCTTGCTGTTATGAGCTTTCTGTGGTCTTACCAAAACCAAAACCTCTAAGCACATACCAAAAGTTTTTTACTATGAGATCGATTACCGTCCTTGTCTGCATACATGTGTTAGTAGGCATTGGACTAGCCAGTGTCCAGCCACATCTACCGTATAAAATCGACACGCATCATCATTTCCTGCCTCGGGTATATAGAGCTGGTTCGTTCGCTGACATTGCATTGAAAAGACCCATGTTGACCGAGCGTAGCATTGGAAGAAGCTGGTGGCGATCCATCCGGCTGGCCAACCCCAGATTGGAGCCCTGAAACATCCTTGCAGGGCATGGCAAGCAATGGAATCCGGAAGGCAATCCTGTCACTAACAGCGCCTGGTGCATCCATTGCTCCTGATACAGCATCAGCACGGATTCTCGCCAGGCAGGTGAATGAGTACGCGGCCGATCTCCGCCAGCAGCACCCGAACTCATTTGGTTTCTTTGCGACACTCCCTTCACTTACAGATATACCTGGAGCCCTAGCTGAGATTAAATACGCGCTGGATGTCCTGAAGGCCGACGGTGTCACTTTATTTACAAGGTACGGGGATGGAAATAACTACCTAGGCCATAGTCTCTTTACTCCTATCTGGGAAGAACTCGATGCGCGAAAGGCAGTGGTCTTTATACATCCTACTCACCCAGTGAATACCACCTGGACAAATCCAATCCTTCCACAACCAGCGATTGATTATCCCCACGAAACTACTCGCACGGCTGTTGATTTGATTATTGCCAATGTGACGCAGAAATATCCTAATTGCCGAAAGGTTCTCTCCCATGCGGGAGGATCGCTCCCGTATCTGATTTCCCGGATTGCAACTACATCGCGAGCCACAGAACCTACAAAACTGATATATGGCAAAACCACTAAAGATATTATGGATGATTTCAGGTCCTTCTACTATGATCTGGCACTGTCCAGCTCACCTGCTGTCTTGAATATGGTGCTTGATCTGGTTCCACATCATCATATAACCTATGGTGTGTGCCCCTGCTAGCATATTCTGGGCTGGCCATGATGCTAATGTATTAATTTCAGGTTCTGACTTTCCATACGCCGACTCAGACAAGATTGCCGGGTTCAGGGAAGACTTAGATGCGTTCCATATGGCACACAACCTTCGTGCAATGATATATTATGGGAATGTGGAGAATCTTCTCCAGTTAGAGAAGAATGCCAAGTAGAAGGCACACGCGCGGTAACTTCTTGCATTGAAGGTAACAGGTTTTGACAGACCTAGCACACCTTTTAAGAGAGGCATGTGGAGCTGGTAGAGCTGGGATGATTGTCAGGGAAATACTGGGTCAATAGGATGCCAATCGGAAATACTGTAAATTCATTGAACATTGTAGCCCAAGAATTCATGGGATTTAAAACACCTCGTTTAGCGCGTTGTGGATGGCACAAAGTGCAGGGTTAGATTGGCACACACATAACCAATATGTATTGACCTCAAGGTTCCGTTAGGATTACCTTATATTTACCATCAGCTGGGCCATTCAATTCTCCGAACCTCTTTAATTTAGTAGCCTAAGCAGTCGTAATTCACACCCTTAGATTGATAATAGGAGGGATCAAAAGGCTAAGGCATTTTAGACCCATCGTACGCAGTGCAAACACGTTCGAAGAGTGGTCCTAGGCTGGATTGAAGCTGTGCAAGAGCGCTGTACCGTTTTTCGATTTGCCAGACTTTAAACCGGTGGTTCGAAGCGTTGATTCCAGGGTCACCACCATCAGAGTGCATCAGAGCCATTTCAAACATGGCACTGAGCTTCAGCAGCTTTTCATACTCGTCCAAGAAAATTGACTCGGACCACTCGTCTCGCTACAATCTCACCTCTTCGCATAGGCCCTTGTAGTTGTCGAATCTATTCTTGATTACACTAGTGTTTTGTTAGCCCCAACATGGAGGATCCATCCACTATGGCTTTGTGCACTTCAGGACCCTTGTCCCATTTAGATTTCAAGCTGTAGGTATCCGAGTACACCTGTGGGGCTGAAAAATGCAAGTTTACAGGCGAATTAGTCCCTCGTACTGCATACCACGTGGCGAATTTCACAACATATGTGATTGGGTCCATATCTAATAAGAGGCCCTGGATTCCTTAGTCTTATTTCGATTGGGAGGCTGATTCAGAAGTAGCATGATCAGCGGAGAGCGAAACACCATACCATGGGTTTTATGCAAGTCCAACAAAATGTCTGTCAGACACTTCCCCAAAAACAACTAATGGTACACCAGCCACCAGCGACAGATGCTAGTTTTGGATCGGGAATCTTGGCTAGAGGGTGCAGAACTGCTACGAAATCCTATGGAGGAGCTAACTAGCTGGTCACTATTCGCAGATGAAAGACCTATTATATACAACGAGACCCAATCTATGCATTGGTGATATCTTGGATTATATGAGATACCAACGCTGCATACGCCTTCCATTACAGCATGAAATATTGTTATCAATCCTTTCAAGTCCAATCGCTTCCCTGTGGTGATGTCTGGTTTCCTTCATTGCTGCAGGCAACAAAGCCCAATCATCTACCGACCTCTTCCTGGCACCAGACCTGGGTTTCAAGGATCAAGTCCACACTATCAAGTCGCATCTGCGCGGGAGATTGCCTCAATAAATAGTCCCGGAGATCTGTATATTTGTCAGTTATATCCCTTCAACAGTAACCGGAAAGGTGGATCGCAAGTTGTTGCAAGAGCAATTCAAGCTACTTCAACGCGCCCTAATAAAGGCCTTTTTCGGCCTTGAAAACAAGCAAATGCCTATGCCGGTTACAGAAACAGAGGAGAGGATGCAGAGGCTTTGCGCCAATACAGTCAATCTAGACTTGCATGAGGTTTCAAGAGACAACGACTGGATCTCGCTGGGCGGCAACTCGCTTGTAGCTACACAACTGGTGCCACTTGCGCGTCAAGAGCAATTCTTCCCGACTGTTCATGATATCTTCCGCCATAGAACTACTTCTGCGCTGTGTCAAAATATGGAAACAGATGTCACTGAAATGGTGGAAGGGGTCAGCCCACTTTCGCTTCTATCCGACTACCAGCTGAAGAGTGACGAGATTCTTCCCACCATCGCAGAGCAGTGCCAGGTATCTCCGGACTCGATAGAGGATGCTTATCCTTGTACCTCACTGCACACTGATGCGTCTCTCGTCCCCGTCCAAGTGGGTTACAACTACACACTGCGACTCCAATTCGAGCTCCCTTCCGCTCTCAATCTAGATCAGCTCTCTCTTGCATAGGACATGACTGTTGCCTCCAACCCTATTCTCCGTACGCGCATCGTTGAGCTGACGAAGGAGAATTACATGCAAGCTGTTGGTCGCGAGAGGATTCCGTAGGACACTCTTGACAACTCGACCATGGCTCGCTATGAGCCTGCTGTGGATGTCTGGGGACTTGGAAAGCCCCTCGTGCGAGCCTACATTCAAAACGGCCGGCTTATCGTACTGATACATCATGCCATCTATGAGGGCCAATCCTTACCCCTTCTCTTCCAAGATATCTCCAACGCATGCCAAGGCCAGCAATTGACCTCGAGGCGATTTACCCCCTTCGTTCGACGGTCAAAAGATCTCATTGCCTCCAAACGTCAGTTCTGGATTGACAAATTCACCGGTTTCGACGGCAAAGTGTTCCCACCGGTGCTAGATCCCTCCCTTGAGCCAGTCGAACACCGCGAACTTACCGGACACCTCGACATTGTCCACGATGCTTTCACTCCTACAAACAAGATCAGACTAACGATGGATATCGTGACCTCCTGGTACCTCGGTGCAAACGACATTGCGTTCGGGGCCGTCTACCCACGGCGATCGGCACCGATCCTAGATATCATCGATTCGGCCATCCCAACTACTGCAATGCTCCCTGATCGAATCACATTAGACCCTGACCAGACATCGAGGTACAACCTAGACAGGGATGAGGCTAATGTCGTCTCATTGATGTCGTACGAGGTAATTGATGACCGAGACATGGAGCATCTCAGCCCTGAATGCGAAGCGGCATGTCTTTATGGCACTCTGCTTGCTGTGCAACCTGATTTGACCAAAGCATATCCTGAGATGTTTCAAGAGAAGGAGATACACTATTATGGCCCTATTCGCGCTTTGAATTCTCTACTGCAGTGTTACTTATCCCCCGAAACTACGACTATCTCCCTTCGCCTCAGCGAAAGCAGGATGAAAGGCGTATACTGTTGGGAGAAATCTATAGATGAATTTCTGGCAGTCTTGCACTTTATCCAGAGGGGTCCGGACGTGAAGCTGTGTGATGTTCGAAGTCAGCTAGGTATTTCAAGTTCCTGTTCTTAGGTGGTGAGGCATCGTGAAGTAGATGACAGTATAAGGATCAGGGAACGAGCTTTTGAGAAAATATGAATCGGGTACCGTTTACCATTTGGTATTTATTCTGCGAGCAAGCATGGGAATTCAAATGTGTGGTTAGTCCACTGCATAATATCTGAAGCCAGACACCAGGGACAGTATCTTAAGCTTCCTGTCTTCTTTATAGTCTTCTAAAGAAGATACAGCCTGTAGGGTAGTCTGCAGTTTTAACCAAACCCAGCCTCAATCAACACCAGAATAATTATATATATATGCCTAACCTCTCCCGGTACTAAGGTTTCGCCATTTAGCCAGCCTCATCGTAAACCTTGGTGTCGCTGACAACCTTCGACGGCAGCCACTGCCCTGCAACAGAGTTGTTGTACTTGAGCTGGGCAAGGGCGAAAGTGTTAAGCTCCGAAACTAAAACGGATGAGTCCAATACTAGCACACGGTGGGTCTTAGCATTCTGGGTTGGCAGTGAGATATACTCCTCGCCCTTGATAGTGGAAACGGATTGGTCGAAGGTGACGCGGATTAGGGCATCGGGCGAGTCAGTGCTGAGCAGAGAGGTGGACAGGAGCCACAGGGCTGGCTCGTCTGCTGTAGAGGCATCTGCGACATGGAGCAAGCCAGCATTACCGCCGAGAACCTTGTGTCGAAGGGAGAAGAATTTCATCTTGCCATCCGCGCCGATGTGGCCGAAGGTGCCGGTACCACCGATCACGTTCCCAGCAAGAGTGAACCAGACACCACTTAGGGCACCAGTAGCAGACATCATGCCAAAAGCGTTGTTGCCGACGCGAGGGGGGATTGGCATCTGAGTTGTCTCGTCGGTGGTGAGGTCGATGCGCATGATGGACGAGTCGTTGTCTTGCGTCACGTAGATCAAGCCGGTGGTTGGCTCCTCTCTGATGAAAACAGGGCTGTTGAGAGACTGGTATAGCTTGTAGTCGGAGGAGTTGCGGAGGTCGGCAGAGAAGGCATAGTACTGGCCGGTTTGCGTAGAGGCTTCCTTGAGGCCGGCCCAGACACGGCTCCCAATCTCAAACACGCAGTGAGGGCCCTTGCCGGGCTTGGGGATGTTGATGGTGTGTTTGATCTGCGGCGCAGTCTCAAGGGTCTTGCCAGGGTCGACGAGGAGCAGCTTGTTGTCGCCTTGCAGGGACAGCCACATCAATCCGGGGTATTTCGCGGACGGCCAGGCGCCATGAAGCATCGAACTGCTGTTCCTGCCCATGGGGAATGACTGGTAGGCGATGGGTTCCTCGGTGGCTGCATCGAGCTCGATTTTGACAAGCTCACTGCTTGACATCTGGGTCAACAGCACGAAGTTTGTATTCGGCACGCGTGCAGGTTCATGCGTCTGAGCAGTGACCGGCATCAAATACTCGGTGACACGACGGCTCATGATCGCCTGGGAGCTCGCTGCTGATGTGGCAGCAGTGCCCAAGGCCAATACAGCCACGAGCGACTTAAGAGCGTGGGACAGCATGTTGAAAGTCGATGCTCGAGTGGCTCTTGCTCGACAGTGCTGCAGCTTGTATTTAAACCAGCTCGCTCGAGCACGCGTGCCTTTTTTTCAGCCCGCCGCATCTCGCACTAAGTGAGAGCCACAGCCCAGAGAGGGCTAGCTGAAGCCAGTTTTTCCTTCGTGCCTGTCGTCCTGGGATGATCATTCGAACTATCGATCTGCTTGGTGGATGTGGATCTCAAGGGGTTCCTGATTATTGGCTGCATGACTCGGCTTCTACGACCCTGACCAGAATTCCGGGCAGATTCTGCAGCTTTATTTGTCACTAGAGGCTAAATCAGAAGAACCTCGGCCTTGGTTCATTCATCGAGCTGCATGGGGTTGGAGGAAAAGCTCCAGCAGCAGGTCTCAGTGGAGCTCCACCACTCGAAATTCGATATATGCAGCTGCTGAAAATCATCAAGAGAGCACGATGCTTCGCAGGAGACCAGTAATATCTACCATGACAGATTATGTCCAATTCCAAGATTGCCCCTGTCAACCGGCCACAGGAGTACACCGACGCTGGAATCCAAACAAATACATCAGGTACGTGGACAAGGGAGACCAACGGAGAAAAGCACGTCCAACCCACGATCGCTCCCAAGGGAATGCAAGAAGCCATGCAAGGGATGGGAGCCTCGCAATGTCCCCTGGTATTCCTACCATGCAACACTGTCTCCCGCGCCGTTTTGTGTACAGTAATAGTTCAGTTCATCTCCTCCGATATGGCCCTCCTTAGACTCGCAGTAGTAGAGCAGGTCCTTCTCGTTGAGGACTGTACAATCTGGGCACTGATCCCATTGTTCGTTACCAGTGTTTCGGTTTTTATAAGCCTCGCAGGCCTTCTCCGTTGCGGCTCTGTTGTAAACCTCCTATCGAAAAGTCAGTCGCGCGTCCTTTCGTGGAGTATGCTATACAGGGCTACCCACCACTCCCTCGCCAGGGGTGTCAATACAAACACCTTGAGTATGGAGGTCTGCGACAACACTGTGGCCAGTTAACACTTCTCTCAACTCATCAGTCGGTATAATAGCCTACCCTGCAGCAAGAGCGGCGATGATGAGTGAATTAGATGTGAGCTTCATGACGAATGGGCAATTCTCAATAGGCTTGTCAAGGACTGGGACGGCGGTTGTAATTTTGAGGGCTTTCGTCTTGGAAATAGGTCAATTTTGTATCCGACTTGTAAACCAGGAATCCAAGTCATACTCATGCGATTTATTCGAGTGAGACACTCCCAGACATGAACTTGAAGGATTCTCCGAGTGTACTCCGTCTGACCCTGGCTATTACTCCTCTCGGCCAGGAACGCAGCTCCAAGTGGGACGTGTCTCAGTCCTTTTCCTAATTACGAGGTGGATATGCAGGACTTTCGTCAGCCTTCAGGGTCCAGAGCATGGATAAATGACAGTGGCATATATTCAGGTACCGGGGGGTTCGCCAGCAACACCAATAAACAATCTGCGTGGTTGTGATAGAGTTCTTCTGTTTCAAGAACCTCGTGGACCGCACTTCTTCAGATCCGCAGCATCCGCCACTGCCAGCCAAGGGTCATATTAATGCGCATTTAGGCCGTTGAATGGTTTCAGTTGACGGGTCCACAGGTGATGATCTACGAGACGTTTATCCTTGACAACTCTAGCCGGAAGTTAAATGTATTAAGCTATCGTCATGCATCTCCACTATGGCCTCCTCCTCCTCCGCCGCCCTGGGTATAGACTCACGGCGACTCTTCGGAGTTATGTCAAGGTGAAACAGGCCGGTTCTTCAGCGACTGACATGGTGTTCAACAACCAGCTGGGTCGGTTTTGACAATGTCTGAGTATATTGAACCGCCCCTAGTCATACGCTGGTCCAACGGCAGACAGTTTCTCCAGTATTACAGTGTTGATATAGCTAGATAAAGCCGCCTCTCGTTCCCGACTTCATCTCAAAGTATCACTTCCTCTCCACTTCTATCCTTACATCCGTTCGCTTTTCAAAAGCCTTATCAAACCCATCAGCATGAAGGCGGCCCTTCTCGTACTTGCTTCTCTCTGTTCTGGCGGCGCACTTGGTAGTGCACTGCCCTCGGACAAAGCCATTCTCCTCCTAGACGACGGTACATCGAAGACTGTGGATAAGAGAGATCTGAATGCCCACTTACCTGGTGTTTCTCTCTCGCCACCTTCCAGTCCTCTCCCGAAGTTCATTGAAACCGGGGATGGTCGTTCCGGCCCCTCGAGCCGTTTGAACAAGCGCGATGGTGCCCAGTTTATCATTCCCCTTCCTGACGAAGAATTCCTCGGCTGGGACATCTCGATGTCCACCATAGTCCACGCCAACGAGGCCGAAGCCACCGTCGCTATGGCACAAGGCCAGATGGTCGCCAACAGTATCACCGTTGGGACCTCGTTCCAGGTAACCATTGAGAAATTCCTTCAAGTCGGCTACAGTATCGATGTTGGGCATACCGAGACTGCAACTCTCACCGGCACGGTTACCATGACAATTCCGAAGAACAGATGGGGTTCTATCGTGAGCAACCCATTGACCCTTCGCAAAAAGGGATATGTCTTCAACGGACAGCCCGGGAGTGGGCAGTATGAGTATTACCAGGCGGACTCTTTCACGCATGATACCTATTCTTATGGCCAGAATTCCTTATCCTGGGTGAAGGGCGTTGTTACCACCTGTTTGGGTGACTCCTATCCTCTCAAGCGCTGCGTTGGGGACGGGGAGCTGAAATAGAACCTTCTGAACCCGCGTCAATGATATCGAGGCATGCCAGTGCAAAGGTTCCAGGCTTGATCTGCTGGCCTGACAAGCTCACTTTTGGTTTCTGTGTTTTCCGTGACGGGGATTTGGCTCATCGCAAGATATTAGTTCTATTGAGTGTTGTATTGTGGGTCTAGGTCAATTGTCGTGGTCATTAAGCAAGGGTCGCTCTGCAGGCAGATGCTAAATATAGCATAGAGGGCGGTAGAACGAGATTTTGTTATATTAACCTAGTATGTTGCCTGAATAACTCGCCCAACTCCCTAACTGCTGCACCAATCGTAGTGGTCGCGTCATAGGGTATACAAGGCTATACATTAGGCTGAGAGATAGGTTCATCTCGAATTACAACTAGAATGTGAGGACCTGTGAAATCAGCGCCGAAAATAACAGCTACTAAGGCTATAAACGGCCGTATTTCCACCCGTAACTCTTAAAGTGGTGAGCTACTGTTTTAGCCTTCCCGTGTGTTTCGTACTACTATTCTATACCTATTAAGTATTCTAGTCCCTTCCGGGGCTGATATTAAATAAATACTAAATACTAGATCTCAGCGAGCTTCAGTCTCCCTTAACTTATAACTAAATTAATACTAAAAATAGCCTTCTTTACAGTCAGATCTAGCTGCCCTAGAGCTAGCTAGCCTGGTCTAGTACTCTATAAAATACTATCTTTTCTCTACTTCTTTAGTTCTCTATTTCTATCTCTAATATCCTATCCTCCCTTATATTAATAAATCTCGGCCTAATCCTGAAGCTAGCTATTCTCTTAATCCCTCTCTTTAATATTTCTATCTTATTATCTCTATAATATCTTCTTCTATCCCCCCTGCTTAACCCAGTAAATACTAATTCTAGACTGATCTAATTCTCTGTAAGAAGACTTATACTAGACTGGAATATTTTTATAGCCTTAGATAGCTTCTCTTAAACTTTAAGCCTAAGACCCTGGAAGGTCTTGCTGTTATTAAATAATATTAGTAGAAATAGGTATGCTATTAGATATTAATTTAATAGTAGAGACTAATATCTAATAGATATTATATCTAATTAAATAAGAACTACGTCGAGTACCTGCTCTTGGAGAATCAAGCTATCTATATAAACTTCTTTAATTAGATATATAAGACTTCGCGGAAGAAGCTTCTTCAGTTATATAATAAATATTAGCGATGTCTTTATTAATACTTCGGTCTATTCGCCTGATGCCGTGTGAATGGTAATATTCATGAACAGATATAACAGGTAAGGTTTCCTCGGACTCTGCAGATAGAGGACTAATATAGAAAATAGTTCCTCAAACATGTACTCCCTGCTGAGCATAAAATATCTAGATAAATAAAGAATAAGAATATACTAGATATAGATGTCTTCTGTGTTATCTACCGCTATTATTAGGTATATTCAAAGTATTTCTGCCACGGGAGTATAATTATTCAGTTTGTCATGGTCTAGCTCTGGTCTACTATTACTAGAACTTAACCAGGCATGCTTCTCCCGCAGAAAGTATCTCTATTAAATATATTACTAGATAAATATAAAAGAGACTAGACTTTCCAGAGTAACCTCCCTAAATATATATTAGTAGATAATCTTCTAGTATCAGTCTGCTACCATGATATTGAGCTCTTTATTCTTAAGGACCTGGATAGCAAGCGCGATGTTCTTTATATAATTATCAAGTTCCGCAATCTTAAAGGTCAACTAGAAGGCACTGATAGGTAAGGTATCTCTACTCTAGATTATAAATATGTCTAATCTTTTCCCCCCTTCTTATAGAACCAAATTCTTTATATATAGTGATTATTAACTTGTATACTGCCTAATTAACCAGATCATCTCGTTAGTCTTCCGTGATAAGGCTTTTTTTAATACTGTATTAACCCTAGAACTTATATAGTGTCTCTAAGTTCTAAAATACAGCTAATCTCTTCTACTCTAATAGAAGCTGGAGAAGTTAGATACTCCTCTCCTTTACTGTCTTGACTGTACCCTGTATAGCTATGAACTTTATAAGTCTTTACTAATAACTTATAATTTAAGTCAGCAAGCACTCTAAGAGCTAGAGCAGGATATAAGATTCAAGGATAATATTAGCTATTATAACTACTGTTAATAGACTGTAAATAAAGTTAACTGTATATTCCCTGTTATTAGACTTATTCTGGGGGAGACTCTATCTATACCAGGATAGACTACTTCTCTAATATCTAACTATTATTTCCAGGGAACTTTACCAGCTAGGAGTAGTAGAGAGTGCTTAGCTAATCTAGTAATATAGTTTTTAAAAAGTACTACTAATTATAGTTTATTAATCATAATCTTTAGTATATGATTCTCCTTTAACTACTCTAGGACAGTCTCCTGCGGGTTACTAGAAACATGCTTAGGAAGAGAGACCTTCTTGCTCTATCTAATCTTACTAATATATAGAAATATACTATTTATTAATACCCTAAAGTCCTTAAACTTAGATAAGAAAAGAGAGAGCTTATAGAAAAGATATAGTCCCTGGCTAGTACTATAATAAAAGCCCGGGAGCTATTTCCTTACCTTTATTAAAGATATAAAGAAGTTAAGAAGAAGCTGTCCTGGCTAAGGAAAACTCTATTAAATAATATATAAGAGACAGCTTAAAGGGAATATTTCTACACTATACCTGTGCTTGAAGTTAACAGGTAGATTAAGCAACTGCTCGGCTAGTTTAATATTAGCTAATCTAATACTAACAGCTCTAAGAATAAGGATTAGGATCTTCTAACTCTAGATTATATATTTCCTGAGCAGGTATGACTTATAAAGAATTTCTATAGGCTAGAAGTAGAAAACTTTAATAAAGATAAGCTACTTGTATAACAGATTCAGGTTATTAAAGATATAATTACTCTCTTGCTGCTTTATAAGCTAAACCGGCGAGGTAACTAAATTAACTAGGATATTAAGGATAATAAAATTAAGAAGTCAGAAGAACCCTTGCCTACTAAAGAGGAATTATTAGAATATCCTACGGATATTTGTATTATCTGTTATAGTTAATCTTAACTTTTATTATCTAATCCTTCTCTATATAAATTCCCCGCTAAGCGGCAAGATTCAGTCTATTATTATCTTATTGATTCTTATCTTACCCATGCATATGATAGAATTAGCTGCTTATAGCTAGCGTGCTATAGTATCCCTAAGTTCACTAAAGCCACTAAACTTTTAGTGCATGCTGTGACTATGCATGCGTATGATATTAATATTAAACTGTGTTATCTCCTAATAAAACTATATCTTACTTACAGCGATACTTTATCCGTGGATAGTGTAGTGGAATCTGTAGAATCTAGTAGTTATTTAGGTACTGATACTCCTGCTTCTTCTATAGGTCCTAAAATAGTAAATATTAACCCGCGCTTATTAGAGCCCTATAAACCCTAAGTTATAGACCCTCTACTGCGTTGCTTAAAGAGATTATAGCTTTAATAAGAGTATAGAAGGATGCTAGTTTTATTTTAAGGGTATATTTATTGGTATAGTATCTGCCTGGATAGCTAGTCTTATATGCTTTCTAAAGGCACCCGATATGCCTTTAGCCTAACTCGTAAATATTGTATACAAGCTATCTGCAAGTATCACAAGATACTTAAGCCACTAAAGTATGTTAGAGATGAAATACACTGTATTAGCTAGAAATAGTGTCTTGACACCTTTTTTAGCTGAGCGGTAAAGTTCGACAAAGTATGATAGCCTTGTGCCATTAACACCCATAATAATGCTCAGCTAATACATCCCATTACTAGTGGCTTAACATGAGTGGCTGAAAATAATGACTATATTTTCGCGTTAGTCTAGACCTTAATATAGTCTTATATCCAGTTAATTCCCGAGACTCCAGGTTCTAATAAAATAGGCTCTTGTTAGTCGTGATCCTATTTAGCTAAGAATATAATTAATTGCTGAAGAACTAGTGCTGTTAGTACAAGACTAGCTATATCTGATTAGTTTATAGTGAAACTACCCGCTTCAGTATTTCAGTATCCTGACGTCAAGGCACTTGTTAGTTAGTACTAGGAATATTAACTTTGATCTGCTTTTATAATAATATACTGTACCTACAGCCTCTTCTTGATCTAACTTATACTAACTATCTTATGGCAGATATAGTACGCGCGCTTCAGCTGCTGAAGATAAGATGTTGAAGAAGCGCTTTCAAGCCAGCCTACTAATAAAATTACTAACCCATGAGAAACCCCTACGATATTAACAGATAAGATGACATATACTAAAAGTAAATTTATATATACTATAGGGAGACAAAGCACGTGTTAGGAAATATACTAGTAGATTAATAATAGTTGCCCTTTCAGCTTAGCCGCCGGGCGTTAATAAATTTTATATATATGTGTATGTGTGTGTGTGTGTGTGTGTATCCGAATTTAATTTCGCTGTTTCTGGCAACTAGTAATGCCTGACAGTCAGAACTATTAATGGCTACTATAGTCTTAAGGAACTCTTCCTCTAAACCTATAATACACACACCCGTGCATGATATTGAGGAGCATAACCGCGCTGATATAGTGTTATATAATAGCTTGAGAGATATATAGTTCTAATTAAGAAGTAGCTGATAGCAGCTAATCTGTAAGTAACTCTAACGCGTACTAGCTGCCTTTATCTATTTATACTAAGTCGCCATTAATAGATTATCCTGATAGGGATTCTTCCACTGCTATTATTCATAAGCACAGGATTACTAGGCTCACACAGAGGCTCTAATTTGTTTATTATACTTGGCCGAACCCGATAAAACTGAAGTTAAAGTGGCTCTGTACTTAGTATTCTCTTTCTCACGGGACTAACTCTGCACTCTCTGAACTGTAATATACGAGTTTAATTTAATCCACGCATGATATTTCAAAGCCAGCAGAAAAATCATATTCATCTTGCGTGTCGAGGCGTAGCATCTAGCTTCCAGTACGGCGTAAAGGCCGAGAATGGAAAATATGGTAATAGTCGGAGCTACTTCTTAATAATATCCTCTGATCCTATTGAACAGACAAACCACCAGAAGAGATGGACAGGGAAATCTTTCTAGATCTACCACGGACCCTCGCAATAACAGGTAGTGGAAAATTCTCAAAGCTACAGATCTGCCGTGGTGGCGGGACTAGGACGTCGACTTTTCCATTAGAAAGCTCTTGGCTGATTGTCCAGCGCGCTCCTTAATACCCTATATCTCGAGTCAGACCAGCGCTCATTAAAGGAGATAGCTTCTAACTTACTGCTATTTTATATTGAAAAGTCGCTGCATAACCATGTGGCACGATGGACAACCCCTGCAGTACCTGTAGTTGTATAATTCATCACGTCGAATATTTATGTTTCCATGAGTACGACCAAATATAGCGCTAAGAAGGTATCGCCGGGAGACACCAAGGTTTTCAAGCAAGTATATCATAGCAGCATCCTCTGCGGGACTAAAAGGGTTCTTGTCCTTCACGCGTGAAGTTCCAT